>PVJI01005217.1:0-98993 GCA_004026765.1 Micronycteris hirsuta | reverse complement strand
TAGAGGATTTCTACAAGTATTAGATAACTTCATACATAGAATATATTCAGAACAGTGTTTGACGTTATAGGCTCAATTATTGCTATTGTTATTATATATCTATATAAACCCAAGAACCCTTCCTTTCAGTCTATATTTCTTGATTTGAATCTTCTCAGATTCCTGCCCAGTACTGCCCCTGGGAAGTCTCATCGCACCATCTCCTCGCCTACTTTCATGCCCCAACTAGGTCTGCTTCTACCTCCCCATATTCCTGAGACCTTGGAACATGTTGGGGCAGCCCAAGGCCCAGGCTCTCTTCTTGCGTGTCCTTATTCTTCTTCCTTGTGATAATTCAAATAGTAGTAATTGGTTTCTTCTTGAGTATGTAAAACATATATGGAAGATTTATGCCTTGAAATATTAACCCCGTTCTTCTAGGAATATTCTCTTATACTGATACCCCCTAGTCAACATGGAAACAGAAATAAAGATTTAGATAAACTGCCAACCTCAGCACCAGATGCAGTATATCTTTGCAGAGACTTTCTTTCAGGGCTGGTTTTTTTTTACCTCTGGCGTGATCCAGTGGAGAGGAAAAAGAGAAGGTGGAGGAACAATCTTTAAAGAAGTAAGATGCCTTGGATGGATGAGGAAAAAGAGCCTGCTGCCACATTGTGCAGGAGCAAAGCGGATGCCCTGTCTTGGATGTGCTCTTATTCATTTCTTGCAGGCCTCCCAACATGTGACGATCCTGGATACTCATGAGCACCCCCTGCCCCTTGATAGAGGAAACAGATATGTGCTGTGCCTAAAGGGAAAATCGGCATCCTTTTAAGGAGACACTAAGCTTCTGTGATTAAATTTAGGTAAAAATGGAAGAGCCCCACAGTTTATCATCTTCCTAAGGAAACCAGTTTGTGTTGAGCAAATCTCTGCAAATTTCACTGTTGTGTCTATTTTGAGGTACAGAAGAGTTTTTTTGTGGGATTGGGTCTTGTTTGTTCAAATTTGAACATACTAGTTTCATTGTGTTTTATATGTCATTATTTTGCTTCTAAACAGGAAGTTCCTACATGGGGCTGAAAGAAACAGAGAAAGGTCAGGACTGATCATGCAGGTTTTGGAATCATCCTTACACAACAAATACTTGAAGTCATGTGAATATCTGAAATCTTGGAGGAGAGAGCAAAAGGGGAAAGAAGCAGACGATCAAGGACAAAGTCATAAGAACTGCCAAGTTTACTTGTATGAGAACAAGAAAGAGAAGCTCTCTTAAGAGAGGGGGGAAATTAACCCAAGATGCAGAGAGCAAGAAAGCTTTGAAAGGAAGGATTGGCCAACTGAGCTAATTGTTTGAAGCAGGAAGAAATTTGGGAGCTGAGAAAAAAACTTCTGGATTTACCTACTGGGAATCCACTGGTGATGTTCCAATAAGCAGTTTTAATAAAGTGCTGGCAGGAGACACCTGATTACGGGAAGCTGAGGAGGCTGAGTCTGTTCTGGTTCCAGGGAGCAATGAAACGGCTCTGGGCATAGATCCATGGACTCTGTCTAGAGACCCCGCCTTCCCCTTCTACTGAGCTACAGGTACTGAGGACATTTGCCCAGATTTATGCATATTCAGTCCAGTTTCTCTACCAAGTCAGCCTTCATCAGGGAACTAAGCACATTGGGATTTCCCGGAGAGGAATCTGACATTAGTTGTGGGGCCATAAGGCCAAGTATCTGGGCCTCCACAGTATGTTTGCATGGAGCTGTGGCCTCCCCAAACTCCCACTTTTTGGCTCTCACTCTGTTACTAGGATTGAGTTTTGACCTTGGGATCAGAATTCCCATTTCCCCACTGGTATTAAACATGTCCTGAATCCCAGCACTGGCTGTTTGGGAAATTGGCATTCATACTAACCATTGCAGGATCTTTTTTAAAGGTCTGGATTTTGTTCCCAAGCCCTGGTGCGGTTCATGGTCCAAAAGGGCTGCCCACCTAACAGGAAGATACTATCACCCACCTGACTTCAATTTTTATCATCATTTCCTAGAATTTCTAGAGTTGGGCCTGCTTAGAGATTAACCATCATTTCTGTTACACACTGCATGTTACTATAACAAAGTCCCCTTCCCCCTCACCCACCTCGTCCTGACGAACATGACCTGTCACTGTGGGCCTACCGCTCTGAGTGGCTTCACTCCCTTGGCTTGTGTGCTAGATCCTCATATGTTTTCTGAAGCTGTTTCTTTTTTTGTTTTGTTTTGGATATTGTTTATTTAGATACTTTTCTCTGGTTTACAAATCCCTCCTTACTTCCAAGGCACATAAAACACACACACACACTGGTATACATATGTACAAACACAACCTCCGATTTTAGACGATCCTTCCATTCCTGTGGTTTCCATAGCTCGAGACAGTCTTGTATCTATCAAAACTCTCCGTCTGGACTAAACCCCAACCATAATCTGCTAACACCCAAACTGGGAAAAGGGAGTCAGACACAGCCTTAAGCTACAATAATAGAAATCTACTATCCCGACAAAGGAAAGCAAGAATCTCACTATGAGTACTAGGGAAAGATGCACCTGAGCACTGAATTCAGTTTTGAGTTCATTTTAAGCTTGGTGTTCTTACGAAGTTCAAGTAGTAATTACCAAACAAAAAATCTGACAAACCCAATGTCTGAATTAGAAATAAATACAATAAATATTCGTTATATAATAAGATTATTTGTAACTATGAAGTCTGACCGAGAAGAGCCGTGGCAAGACACACTAAAGGAGCAATTAGAAAATTCACACTTGAGATCAACAGATGTCTAGTATTTCTTCTAGGTCTTAAAGTTGGAGAGTTCAAAAGTGTTAAATTCTCCTGCAACTTCCCTCAGGCCCTAATCTCTTTTCACATATTTTTTAAGCCTCTCATATTTTCCAAATTCAGAAGGTCTGCATCTAATATTCAGTGTGGCTTCCCCATGACATATTCGTCATCAGTTTGACAGCTGTTTATGAAATTCATTCATATCTCACTTCTAAGAGTCAGACAAGTCTTTTCTTCAAATCACGATGCTATCATTTACTGACTGCGTGACTTTGGACAAGTTATTAAACCTCTCTGACCCTCAGCATTCTCCTTTGTAAAATAAGCATACCAGTCCCTCCCTAATTTCATTCATCTAACCAGTACTTTCTTTTGGAGAATGACTGAAGAACTAGATATATTGCTAGAATGAAAAAAAAAAGGAGCAGAGTATACTCCCTTCCTGGTCTCTTCAATGGGTAGCAGAAAAATCAACAGGTAGAAGACGCAGGAAAACTGACTCCAGAGCAAGGAAAACTATGCACCATCTGAAATCACCTTTCCGTGAACACGATGTCCTGTCCCAGAAAATGTTCCAAAAAGAGCTCCTAGACCACAGGTAATAATCTCTGCCAAACAGATTCCTGCACTAGCAAGTAGGTTAGAAGGGGAAAAAAACACCTTCCAAGTTCTTCAGTAATTGTGTAAAATCTGAATCCACCCAAAGTATGTAATTAAAAATAGTTCTGTCCATTGAAAAGTGAGATTGTTCTAATACTGTGAGAACTATCTGTGGTGCCAGGCGCGTACTGGAAATATCAGGGGGAACACTTTGTAAAGTATAGGAATGTCTAACCACTGTGCTACATACCTGAAACTAATACAAAATAATATCAAAATAAATATTGAATATTTATTTTAATAAACTGTAATTGAAAAATTAAATTCTAAGGCAGAAATAAGATTGTTCTAGTAGTACTTAGAAGTTTCTTATTCTGGTTTTCCTGCATCGGTCTTCTTTTCTGTGGTTTATGCTTTTTCCAGTGCTTCTCAGGATCTCTTTCCTGCAGCAGAGAAATATCTTTTGAAAGGCAGGAAATGACTAAATTAGTGAAATGATGAGTTAATGAGGTAATAGTCTCATGTAAATGATTTCTGTGGCAGATTAAATGTGATGGGTACTTCATATTAAATCAAATTCCAATCAAGTATGAAATGCTGGGTAATATAGAAAAAAATCACTTTCACTAACTCTATAACTAGTACTTCTACCATATTACATGTGGTGGTAGGCAGAATGATTCTCCACCCCCCCCAAAAAATGTCCAAAGAACCTGTGAATATGTTATCTTACATAGCAAAAAGGACTTGCAGATGTAATTAAGTTTATGGTTCAGATAGTATATTCCATGTTATATGAGTGGGCCCAATCTAATCATATAAATCCTTGAAATTGAAGAACTATTCCCTGCTATGGTCAGAGAAGTACAATGGTGCTATCTTGAAGACAGAAGAAAGGGACCATGAACCAAGGAACATAAGTGGCTTCTAGAGGTTGGAAAAGGCAAGAAAATCTATTTGCCCCTGTCCTGCTAAAGTGAACACGTCCCTGGTGATGCCTTGATTTTGGAAACCCAGTGAGACCTGTGTGGACTTCTGATTTTCTGAAATTTAAGATAATAAGTTTCTATTGTTTAAGTCACTAATTTGTGGTAATTTGTTAGAGCAACAATAGAAAATATGTCTATGGAAAGAAAGAAAGTGAGAGAGAGGGGGGCATTTTTACTTATGCTCTGCTTTCCAGTACAAACTCTTCCCAGAGGAACAAGACCTTATAAACCCTGTGTATAAATGGCTTTTCAATTTTATTAACAATTATATATCTAATTTGGATAGTATTTTACCATGTAAGATAGGCCGCCTATGGGTCAATATTCCCTGAATTTTTATAGACGAAGAATCAGAAGTGAGATTGTAAGGTGCATGACTCGAGGGCGTGGAGCTGATAAGCCAGTGGCTGGGCTGGGGCGTGAATTTTTGCCTTGCAACTTCTCCAGTCTGTTTTCTGTGGCACCAACATGGGCTTGAGTACTATTGCACAATATCCGCATACCAACTGTTTGAGACCAAAAAAAAAAAAAACCCAAAAGACTGATGCCTTTATCTTTATTTTATGGATGCAAAAACTCCTTGTAAAACCAGGACAAGAACTTCTTGCTTTTAACTTGGAATCCAGTGCTTTTTATTATTTTTATCTCCACTTATAAGATATAGCGTGTACATCCAGGTAGAGAACATGCAGAGTTCTTCAAACAGAAAAGAACATAGGGTTTAAATGAAAACAAATTTGTTTTATAACAGTAGTGACATAACAAGTTACTTAACCTCCTTGAATCTCAGTGTTCTCATTTGTAAAATATGAGTAGTAATACCTACTTAACAAAATTGTTGAGAGGATTTAATGGGACTATTGCATTTAAATGAAGGCCCTGGCATGAATGCATGTAGGCACATCATGTTCAGGTATCACACCGATTTTATGACAGTTCGTGTCCTCCTCATAAACAAACAGAACCCAAAGTTTCAGTCTGGCAAGTCACTGAATCTTGGCTTCAATCAAACTAATAAATCCAACTGGAAAAAAAACTTAAGTGGGAAACATGATGTTCCCCTCATTACCATGAATGAATAGCTTTCTAGTGGTTCCTTTGCCTTCCTGAGTCCAGAAAGACAATTTACAGGAATGTGGAGATTGTATTTAGTCTTCCAGACTTTCATTTATTGAGACAACAGAAAAGGTGAACCTTAACCTTAATGAACTTACCCAAGAGATCTTACAATCCTGTTCAAATCTGTTCCATTTGTACATGTCTCATAAAATCACTTGAAATTGAATAGAGAGCACTCAAAATGCTGGGCTAATTCATTTTAACGATCATTTAAAAATATAATAGCGTTTGCCATCACTCTAGAAGGAACTTCTGTGGTTCAGCACAAACCTATTCTCTCTAGGTATATACAACATTATGCAAATAAAAGAATTTTTAAAGAAAGTGACTTTATTTCATTGAAAATGGGAAAATAGATGGTGTTATTATTCTAGTGTAAAGATCTAATTATCTACAGTATTTTTGCATTCCTATAATGAAGACTGATAATAATAATGCATTATTTATAGCAGTTTTAAAGAAAAAATATTTCTTTATTGAAACTTATTCTTCAGACAGTCATTTCAGATGAGAATTAGAGAAAGATGAGAATCAGAAAATTAGAGATGACATCAAAGAGATGTCCTCTTCCAGATCGTATACCCTTTGCAACAGCGTGGATGGAACTGGACAGCATTATGCTAAGTGAAGTAGGCCAGGCGGTGAGGGACAAATACCATATGATCTCACCTTTAACTAGAACATAATCAACAAAAGAAAAAAGCAAGACAAACATAACCGGAGATATTGAAATTAACAAGAGTCTGACAGTGGCCAGAGGGGAGAGGGGAGGGGACAATGGGGTTTTCAGGAACCACTATAGAGGACACATGGACAGAACCAAGGGGGAGGAGGGAGGCAGGGAAGGGAAGTGGGGTTGGAGGGGGTGGGGGGAGGGGAGGGGGGAAGATGCAGACAACTGTAATTGAAAAACAATAAAGTAATTATTAAAAAAAAAGGAAGTGCAAGTTTAAAAAAAGAGAGAGAGAGATGTCTTCTTCCTTACTGCACGGTCTCTGTGATAGAAATTAATGAGAAATTAGGAACACATGGGTTAATTAATTCCTTTGGTACATGAGTCATAAAATACAGTTAGTGCTTTCCCACTGAACATTGGAAATAGCAGGTTAAAATAGACACACTGGTCATATCTATCAAGCACTTCTCAAGTCCTTATTTCCTTATAATGTATATTCCTACCACCTCATGAGTAGATAAGAAAAACTCATAAAACGGCTTTCATAAACTAAACCTGACGTATAAAATCAGAGACCCTTGGAGTCTGACAGAAGCTTTAGCCCTCATGGGCTTCTCCACCTGGACATCCTAAAAGCTATTTTACTTCACCATGCTCCAAACTGAACTCAAAATCCCCCTTCACCTGTTCCCTACCTATTCCTCCTCTAGTTTTTCTAATGCTGAATGGCCGCGGCCTCATCTCTTCATCCTGGTTGGAAGCCTGAGATTTGGCATTTTCTCTTCCCCCTCTCTCTACACAATCAATACATCCATACATCCGGACAAATCACCCACTAAATATTTCTTAACTCCAGACAGGGCACCACTTCCCAAGTCCTGGCCTTCAACCTCTGTTACCTGGATCCTGAAAATGATTCCTCCACCCATCTCCTGCTCTGCTCCCACTTCTTTCTTTATTGTTGATAACTGGTTTCTTAAATATCACTCATGAGAGTCAAAATTGTCCTGTTGCACCTGACCCTTCAGAGGATAAATGGCCATATTCCTTAGAATGGTATAAAATATCCCTCTTGGATCTTCAACAGGAATCTTATCTTTTAAAAACTTTATTGATATTAAAGACAGAGGGAAAAGGAGAGAGGGGGTAAACATTAATTTGTTGTTCCACTTATTTATGCATTCATTGATTGATTCTTGCATGTGCCCTGACAGGGATCAAACCCAGAACCTTGGTGTATCGGGATGATGCTCTAACCAATTGAGGAATCTTATCTTTTGCTCATTTTCCACAACAGCCCTGCACTTGGCCATTCTGAATCCTTGAAGTTTGCCTTGGATTGACAGGCTCCTCCATAGTGCTGTACATTTACGTCTACTGTCCTTACCAACTGAATGAGGCCCTGCAACCTATCTGCCAATTAAATCCTCTTGTCCTTTAAAAAGCCTTCTTCAGATGTCCTTTCCTTAGAAGCCCCCTCTTTGCCCAGATGGACACTCTTTTCTCTCCCTGTACTGCACCCATTATCCATGTTGTAGCTTCACTCATTTGTCTTCCTCAGTATATAGATGATAAGCTCCTTAAAGACTTCATGTTCATCACATGGTGTAGCATATGGTTAAATATTCTATAATTGCCTTCTGGATGAATGAATGACTCTAGTGTAACATTTCCCCTTGTCAAATGAGATGACTTAGCTCCAGCGTGGTTAAGCAACTTGTCCAAGGTCACACAGCTGAATAGGAGAAGGGGCAATAAACATAGAAACCAGGTGCTTCCAGATTGCAACCTGGTAATTACTCTCTGCATCCAGCTGCTTTTATATCTGACACACTCATATTCTATGGCAGCATCTTTCCCTGAGTTTCTATCTGTATTAGCAGACTCTCATTTTGAGGCTTGGTTTGCTTTATCAGTACCAATACTATCCCTCATATATTCCCGTGCGGTAGTTAGAATGGGCCTGGCCCCGTACCCTGACTTCGGGAGGAGACCCAGGTCTGCCCAGTGAAAGGCCTGTGTTCCCTTGGGAGAATCAGAGACATGGAGTCTCTGATAGACTCCTGGGCTTGATAGAACTATTGAGCAAGACAAGCTCAATTTCCACTGGGTTTATGAAGGTAAGGTGAGCAAAGAGGGTCTTGAAGAGGAAAAAAAGTCAAAGGAGAGAAGAAACACAGAGCTGAGCGATTTCTGAGGATTTGAACACCTCCACCCAGCCATTCCTCATTGGGGGCTGAGAGGGGTTGTAGTTTACCAGCTTGGCTAAGCTGCACTACATCTCCCAGAATCCCCTTCGCATATATTTCTGGCTAGTGAGGAACATAAAAGACATTCTTCACGAGATTCAAAAGGCGGCTGTGAAGGCAGCCATGTTGTTTTTACGGCTGAAAGGGTCAGGCCTGGGTAACGGATACTGCTGTAGCAGATGCACATTGTCACTCACCCACAGACTTGCCTTTGTTTTTGTGGGGAAGCAGCCAGGTTCACATCTGCTCCACCTTCCCTCAGATGCTCTTACAGCTTCCCCAACGCCTGGAGCACACGCATATCTAGCTTCATGGCAGATCCACCAGCTTCCCTCCGCAGGGCGCCCCCCCCACCACCACCGCCGGGAGTCTGATGCGGTGAATGAGTGACGTGGCTTCCAGTTCACCCTCATAGGTCCCAGCTCACGTTCTCAGTGTCAGTCTGTCCTCGTTCTTTCCCACTTTACATCCAGCTTCACTACCTGACAGCTAGCCCCGTGGTCTTCAAACTCCAGCGTCAGAAACGAAGACAACAGCCTTAAGGAAACTGACCAGCCAGCCTCCACAACTGCATAGGTCAAATTCTTGTAACAAATTCCTTAGTGTGTGCTCATGTGTGTGTGCAGGCACTTTTGATTAATTGAACCCTTCTCTATTTTAACAATGACTGAGGTGTAGTACTAGCTCTAGATTTTTTCATTATATAAACCAATATATTCTCTTTAATGTTTAAGTCCATATACATTTGGATTCCATCATTTGCTGCTGAAAGGACTAAAACGCAGGACTATCATATCTTTAAAAAAAAAGATTTATTTTATTATTAGCGAGAAGGGAATGGAGGGAGAAAGAGAGGGAGATAAACATATGTGAGAGAGAAACATCGGTTGGTTGCCTCTCAACCGGGGAATGAACCCACAACCCAGGCATTGTACCCTGCCTGGGAATGGAACTGGCGACCCTCCCCTGCAGGATGACGCCCATCCAACTGGCCCACACAGGTCAGGGCAGGACTGCCATATCTTGACTAAGCAAGCTGATACCCCAAGGGCAGAATCTGTGCTTCACTCCTTAAATCCTCAGCATTCAGCACACCGCCAGGAACATAGTAGGCCCCTAACAAATATGTGCCAAATGAACCGACAACAAATGGCTGCAGAATCAAAATGCTCCCCTGGGGACCTAGAGTTAAAGCCTCACACAATGTGAATCATGTGGGAGATGAAGAGCAGGACGAGAGGGAACTCCAGGCCTCTGGAGAAAGCCATGAAGATCCTGGGTCTGAGGAGCAGCTGAGCCTTGCACCTGGCGGTGGGGGGAGGGGCAGCACATGCCAGACATCTCATGTTCACTTCCAGCACAGCAGGTGTTCGGGGCCCGCCAGCCCTCGCACGGAAGTGAGCTTCCTGTCACTCCTGACCAGGATTTGCTACACATGCGTAACAGAAGTGGCACAGGAAGGTATTTTTTAAATGAAAGTTTGAAAGCATATCGGGTTCCTAGAAATGGCAGTTTCTAAGAAAGGTGATTTCACAATAAGAAACCCCATGAACTGTCTAAAGAATTCATGTCTGCGGTAAAACATAAATGCTAACCATTCCTCGTGTGTACACAGGACACTAATAGATTCAAAGAAAGTGAGTGGTTCGGGGAACTGCAGAGACAAAATTTCTGAGCAGATATTTTCTAAATGGTTTGAATGATGTTCAGCATGAGTGACTCAAGCAATGAACCAGCCTATTTCCAAGCACAGAACTTTACAGGGATAAAACATAACTTATACATATCGAATCAAAATGGTGGAGGCGTACAGGAGGCTCCTAATGACCTCTGAAGATATCTAGGTCCTAATCCTGGAACCTATGAATATTACTTTTACAGAAAAAAATGTGTTTTTTAAAGGGGTGATTTAATAAAAGATCTTTAGATGGGAAGAGTATCCTGGTTTATCCTGGTGGTTCCTAAATGCTACCACAAATGTCCTTAAAAGAGGGGAGCGGAAGGAGACTTGCCTACAGAGGAGAAAGTGATATGAACATTTGAAGATTCTGGTCTTGAATACGGAGCCAAGGGCCAGGAGCAGAGGAACGCAGCGGGGTGCACTGTGGGAAAGTACGGAAAGAGATTCTTCCCTAGAGCTTCTGTGGAAATGAGCTCGGTTTCAGCCTCATAAAACCCATTTTGGACTTCTGACCTCCAAAATTGTAAGATGATTAGTGTGTGTTGTTTTAAGCCACCAAGTTTGCGGTAGTTTTGCCTGTCTAAAGCAGTGTCTGCTCAGGCTTCTTGAACACAACTTTTTTCTCAGCTAGGGGGAGCCCACGGTATATATATATATAGCAGTGAGTCATCACAGATGCAAACATCAGTTTGGGTTTTCTTGTCTAACCACCTGAGTAGATTAGGAGAGTGGACTGTGAAGTCAGATATCCTGGATTCAAATTCCAGCTCTGTTTCTACTTTCTGGTTATTGCAGTTTGGGAAAATTGTTTATCCTTTCTGTGCTATTGTCCCCATTATAAAATGGGAATAATAATAGTGACCAATTACCTAATAGAAAATTGTGGGAAACAATTGAGCAGACATGTCACAAGAAAGCATATCCAAATGGTAAAAAAGAAAAGAAAAAAAGCTCTACCTTATTGATTGTTAGTTCAACCCACAACGAAATGCTACTACATACCCAGCAGAATGGCTAAAATAAAGAGGACCAACTATCATGTCTAGATGAAGTAGAACAACTGGGACTCGCATACACTGGAAGTGAGTACAATCCTGAAGACCCGTCAAGAGGGATCTTCAACGGCCTTGACCCTGCTCTGCCCCATGGAGAAAGGAGTCCGGAGCCCAATGAGGCACAACTGGCTGTGAACAGAATTGATTTCTTGGATGTTTTTCTGTAAAAATAATCACATATGTGCACAATGATATATAAAAAGAAAGTCCATGGAATAAATGAAAAGAAAGCCCTTGGAACAGCAAACAAACAGGAGCAGTTGAAATGTTTATTGTTGAAAGAAAAAAGTTACAACACTGCCGCACTGTGGAGTAACAAGCGCACAAGAGGCCTCTGATCCCTTGGCATGGGAAGACGTCCAAGGTATCCAAGGGGGAAACTATACAACAATATATAGCTCCCATCTACATAAAAATATTACATATAAAAAATGCTTATAAAACGCATAAAATGTCATATGGAAGGATGCATGCCAAACGATTCATAATGATTACCTCAGAGAGGAGGAATTGCGGAGAAATGCAAAAGGGGAGGAGAGAGAAGGGGAAAAGGGATGACATTTTACTTTTCCTGCTTGTATTTCTGATCTACTTGAATCTTTCACAATGAGTTTGTATTACTTGATAACTTTTAAAAACTTCAAGGTATTGGATTACTTTAGAATCAGGTTTGGAGTCAGCTTCATTGCTTTCCTTGGGCATTTATTCCATCTTCCCATGATTAGTTTCCCCATCTGTGAAATAATAACCATTACCATTTTGTGGACTGGTAGCAGGGAATAATCTATGTAAAACTTTAGCCTGCTCCCTCATACGAATACTATTGATTTATGTAGGTTAACTATGCTGTGTAATAAAGCATAACAAAAATCAGTGGTTTAAAATAACGACAATTTATTATCACTCATGCACATATAGCTTTGTTGGAGATCAGCTGATACTAAACTGGGCTTGGCAGGGCTGCTCTGCTAAGCTCAGCTCTGCTCCGCACCCCTATTCACCTTGGAACAAAGGGATAATCGGGACACGTTCTTCTAATGATGGCAGAAGCATAGACAGCATAAACATGCAAAATTCATTAATGCCTTAGGCTCAGAACTGACATACTACCATTTTTAATTCATTCTATTGGCCAAAGAAGTCACATGACCTAGCCCAAAAGAAAGGGGTATAAAAATATACTTAGCTAAGAGTGGCCAATATTCAATCTCAGCTTGCCTGGGACCAAGGGGCTTTCCGGGATGTGGAAATTTTCATTCTAGAACCTGGAAAGTCCTGGGTAAATCAGGACCAGTTGGTCAATCAACGTCTCCCTACTCCTTTAGTCTGATGAACTTCAAGGCGCCCAGCAAAGAGTATGCTATTGGGACAGGGTGAAGAACTGGTGCCAATGATGCAATTTATCTCACCTTTAATAACGTTATCCTCTTCAACGACTAGGAAAACAGGAAAAGAGTAGGTGGTCAAAATTATTTTGGGTATATTGGTTTTAGGTTGGCCACACAAAATCAGATCCTTCCAAAGTCTCCAGTAATGGAATAGTTCCCAGAATACTCTCCTCAAATAATATTGAAGATGCTCCGGCAGCAAAGGGTAGCTTCAGATAGGTAATTAGGCTAGATTATCAAAACCGCTTAAGGCTCTTTCCATCCAACACTAACTTCATTTGACAGAGAATGAGACTTGCAAGACCAATGAGAATTGCTAATACCAACTTTCTTTTCTTCCAGGGAGAATGTTTTGCTCATAGCAGATTCTTAGCAAGGACAGGTTATTTGACTTTTAACCATGCGTTTGTGTGTGATTATTAATATTTCTTTAACTCCCTCAGTTTTACTAATGCTTTTCAAATGCCAAGACCCATAGTGTGTGGTTGTTCAGAGGTTAAACACATAGAGCCACAGGGAGCTCTGCTCTGCCTGTAGTTCCCTGATACCTGCCCCTTCCTTCTTCCTGTCTAGACTGTATACTTCTCATCTGAAGACAGGTCTTTAGTGGATAAGATCAATGCACCGGCACAAATCACAGAGAATAATTTCTCTCTCCTTACAAACACTTTCTTTACCTGAAACACTCCAACAAAGAATGCCTATTAAAGCCCACAGGTGTTTGGTTTCTAAATCTTTTTAAAAAGCACATTTTTTAAAATGAAAAACAGGACTCTAGACCTTCCAAATGAGAATAGACTGTTAAAATACCTTGGGGTTTATTTTCATATGAACTTGAAGAATAAAGGAAAGTAATATTAATATGCTAACTAAACCATATTCAACCGAGACACTCAGCTGGGAGCTGACTGTGAAAAGCTTTGGAGGATCAACTCATCAGGTTATTTTGCAACTTTGGGGAAAATCAATTAGAGTTGAAGTGACCTGTGAGGCAAATATCCAACCACTAACCTCTTCACAGATTCGAATTTAGGTGCCAAGACAAGTAAATTAAACTGCTTACAGGACTTTTAATGATCAAGGTTGTGTAGTTTAGGCAGATTATCTTAAATTACATCAACAGTTCTAAAGGGATCCAATCATCAGCTTTATGAGAGCTACCCAGATTAAGTGGGGTCAACTAGAGAACAAAGGCCTTTTTAGCTGCCCACCACCGCTGCACAAATGGCCACATTTCCCCTTCTGATGTTTACACAGCCTACAGTTCTGGACAGACCACCTGCTCTTAAAGACCTAGAAGCAATTTAGTCTAAAGATTTAAGATGCTGTTAATAACCACCTGGGCCTATGGACACTGACAACAGCTTTGTCTTACATGAGACTCCAGCACAGCTGAGCACCAGGCCGTTCCTAGTTTACAAACGGGGGCCAGGGGGTGGGTAAAGAGCAAGCTGATCCCTGAGATGACCTTCCTCCTAGTCCTTATGATCTATTGGTTCCTCACCCCATCTATTTTCATTCTTGTTTTCATTTGGTGAGGCAGATGGCCAAGAAGCATATCCTTCTAGGAAGATGTAAAAAAGGCATGGGGTAAATGATAATCAGCAGTGTCCCTACCTTCAGCTTTTCTCTAAATGGTCTCATTCAGGATTATGGCTTAACAATCACCTGGATGCCTAGTTTATCAGTTAACCATGACAATCTCTGGAAAGTGTGGATCAATCAACATTTTATTAGAGCAGGCTGACTAATAAACAGGGAAGAAATACAACAAAGGAATACTATTCCCTCAGCTCTGAAATCATCAAAGGAATAAAAAAAATTGCAAGGCAAATCTCTATCTTGAATTAAAAGCTACTCAAGGGATAGGAAATAAGGAAGAATCTATTATGCCAAAGACAAGGTCTCCACAGACCTGGGACAATTATGTTTCTTTTTTCTTAACATGAGCTGTTGATTAATGACTTGGGAAGAGGAATATTTAGGGAGTTAGAGACTTGTGATTTTACTTCCTTCTGAGAGTAGAAAGTGCAGAAAGAGAGAAGGCCACCTGAGTAATTAGAATTAAAAGAGTCAAGTTTGGGGAAAAAGAAAGGAAATAAAATTAATTTAAAGAATCTTATAGAAGAGATGAAAGTGTGTGAAATAAAAAGTCTTTATAGAGATGTGAGTGATAACTAACAGTTACTGAGGGCTTACTGTGTGCTGGGAACTTCCCACGCTAATGGTACTCTGCAGGGTAGACACTACCACATATACCATCCATTCTAAAACAAAACACACACACATAGATTCTGTATATATATCATATATATGTATATATATATTTTTAATGCACACATATATAATGCATATATATGCCCAGAAAAAGTGCAGCCATTGTTAATACAATGAGACCGGTGTGTGCAACATCTGTGTAACCTGGCACTCAAGGAGAGTGGACTGGAATGTGCATGTATGAACAATGACAACTTCACTGTACTAGTCAGTGGGGGTGGTAGACGCCCTGAGTGAGCATGTGTACCATGTGGCCATCACATTCAAAAAGACTCAGTGAGTAGAGCAACAACTCTGCATTAAATTTTGCATTAAGCTTGAACATTACTCCACAGAAACCATTTGGATGATTCAGAAGGCTGCAGCTACAGGCTACTGGTGATTGGCAGCTTCATCACGACAGCGCACCCGCACATGCATCATATCTCGTGCAGAGTTTTTGGTGAAGCATCAAATCACCCAGGTGACTCAGCCCCCTATAGGCCAGATTTGGTGCCCTGCGACTTCTGGCTTTTCCAAAAACTAAAATCACCTTTGAAAGGGAAGAGATTTCAGACCCTGAATGAGAGTCAGGAACATATGAGAATCAGGGCAGCTGATGGCGATTGGGAGAACTGTGTGAGGTCCCAAGATGCCTACTTTGAAGGGGACTGATGTGTCATTGTTCTTTGTACAGTGTATCTTGTATCTTCTTCAATAAATGTCTCTATTTTTCATATTACATGGCTGGATACCTTCTGGACAGAGCTCGTATATAGATAGATCTCACACACACAATCACACACATAAAACATTTTAACACAGGATTGATGTCACCTTACATTCACCATAAACCAGAAGGCAGACATGATGTAATTCTATCATTGTCTGCGAATGTGTAAACTCATATTACTGTCACGTTGGTTGACTTATACACATCTTTGGCACTGCATATGTTGGATTTAATTACCGTTTAAAAATCTTTTACACTGTGACCCAGTATTTAAAGAGTATTTTACAAGCAGAAAGACATAAAAACTGAGCAAGTAAGTGGATTAAATTTGGTATTAGTAAAGCAAATATTCATCACAGGAAGGAAAAGACCCTGATTCCATATTTTCTTACAAAGCAACAACCAAGGACTTCACGGGACCCAGAGAAATAAAGCTACCAACAAATTGATGAAGTTGTGCTTCATTGTATTACTAAGATTTAAGCAAAATAATTTCCTATTACATGCTGAGCAACACAAAGGAAGGTAGAACAAATAACCAAATGCCCACAATTGCTTACAGACATTTCCACACTTGGAGAGCCTGGTTAGACAGACTCGCACTTGATTAGCAGGGTTGTTTTAAACTTTCTTGCTGCTACATAAAGCCAGGGCACACCTACGTCTAATGGCACTTAAATTTCATTAACTAAGGTACCACCACATATTTTCTACAGGTAAAAATACAGAGGCTCATGGGGATGTGAGAGAGGCAACCACACATTGATGTCTCTCTCCCTCTCTTCCTCCCTTCCCCTCTCTAAAAATAAATAAAATCTTTAAAAGCCCTGGCTGGTGTAGCTCAGTGGATTGAGTGCCGGCCTGGGAACCAAAGGGTCGCTTGTTCGATTCCCAGTCAGGGCACATGCCTGGATTGCAGGCCAGCTCCCCAGCGTGGGGCATGTGAGAGGCAACCACACATTGATGTTTTTTCCCTCTCTTTCTCTCTCCCTTCCCCTCTAAAAATAAATAAATAAAAATCTTAAAAAAAAATACAGAGGTTCAGGTAAGTTAAATTACTTTCCCCAAAGCCCATAGGAAATGATTTTTCAGAGACATCCTTTGAAATGAGTTTCAAACTCATCCTTTGAGTTTGATTCTGTAATTTAGTGGTCTTAACTATCACGATAAACTACTTTCCCAAACAGGAACATCAGCACAATCCTTTGAAAAATTAAATCGGAAAACTGCATTTCTCTTTTTAACAAATTTTCATCTCACTCAGAGCACTAGGCCTGACATGATCTCCAGCGCTCCCCGACCGTTTCCTCTCTGTTCATCTTGTCCTATAGCCCCCACTCACTCAGCTCCAGCACCGCCAACTCTACTTTTCCCCACCCTCACTGGCAAGTTTGCTCCCATTTCAAGTACGCTCCTACCTCAGGGCCTCTGTACTTGCTGTCCTCACTACCTGGAGCACATGCCCAGCCCATCTCCACTCAGCTGGCTCTCTCAGTCCTTCGTTGCCTGCTCAGATGACACCATGTCAGAGAGGCCCTCACTGACTACGCTCCCTCTATAAAGTAGCAGCACTGCCTCGTCTTAGGCCCTCTCTATCTCCTTTACCATGTTTTATTTTCTCCATAGCATATCACTACATGAAAGGTCAGGTAAGCTTTTGTTCATTTGCTTATCGTTTGCAGCAATGCCAGTAAACTTCAGAGGGCAAGGGTTTTGTCTTACACATTTCCGTATCTGTGTAAATGGCAGACACTCAACAAATGAATGAAAAAATAAATGAATCTTTTTCTGACAATGTCAATATACTAATTTTTCCTTCTGTTCTATCCATTCAGAAAATTATCGTAAATTGACATCCATGGGTTATTTTTACGTGCAATTCTGCCTTCATTCATTTTGGTAGCTTAAAAAAGAGTGATACTTTTATAGACATGTTTTCAAATGCAGATTTCAGAGCCAGACCACCTGGATTTTAGTGCTGCCTTCTGCCACTTGCCTATGTGGCATCATGAAAACTACTCAACTCCTCTACGTCTCAGTTTTCTCCTGTGAAAAATGGAGATAATAGTACAAGGCTTACTCATAAGGGCAAGGGCCTGACACATGCTGAGTATTCAATAAAACATCCATTTTTTTTGGCAAGCTATTTCCAACTTACCAAATAGGAAACCATTAAGATGGTTTTCAACTGAGAGAAATACACTCACAAACATTCCCCCACCCCCATCCCAGGACACTGGGCAATGTTGAAGGTGTTTTTGGTTATTACAGCTGGGGATAAGGGGAAGGTTTTACTAGCATCTAGTAAGTAAGAAGCCGAGGATGCTGCTGAACATCTTGAAATGAAGGGGAGAGGCACAACGAAGAATTATGGAGCCCAAAATGTCAATGATGTCACTGCTAAGAAAACCTGATAGAGAGAGAGTATTTGTTCCAACATACATCTCCAACACCCTGGGGAAAAGTAATTTCAAGGAGAATTTTTTTAAGCCTCCAGCACTCCCTCTGTTATACCTGTAAAATCAGCCTAGAGATAAAAATCCACACTCCCATTGTTCTGCTCTAGAGGCCAGGCCTTAAATCTAGTCCTATTGTTGCCTTTTCATTCACGGTCAGACACGCTGCTGCTCCTGTCCAGACCTCAGGATTCCCACACTGCCGTCCCTGGGGATGCGTGTGTTGGCTATTTCAGTTCTGCATCAGACCACTAGAGGGCAGTACAGAAACACCATCAATCATTCAGTATGTGGGTGCCAGGCTGGTTGTTTTCAGGAATATAAATCTTAACAAAATGCTAAATTATTCCTGGCCCCTCAACTAAAAACTACCCAGGGTATATTTATTAAACACTTCTATAGGCACACAGTTTAAAAGGCTGATTCAAGCATTTCACTCTAATTGTCATTGCCCACAAACTGTGATGGACGGTAGTAATTTAATTCAATGCCCTATGTTAAATGGAGACGTAATAAATGACCATTGATGATATTCTGAAAAGTGGGAGCATATTATGATGGTATTATACTATTTTATGACTATGGCAGTAAAAGTTTTATGAAGCCTTGACTATGCTGTGAGTTAAATTCTATCAGATAGGTATGTATAAACTTAACCCCCAGTAGTTAAGAAACATTTATCAGGAATTGAAACTTAAATATGAATTCCAAATTGAAATTCATAGCATTATTTTGCTGAACTCTGAAACAAACCAGAATATTAAGGATTGTTGTCCTAAAAATATTGTGTTAAGAAGAAGCAGAATGACTAAAAAATATTATGAAATCACTAAACATTTAGCAATATCTCAATTTCACACACTCAGGTTTTGAATAGAGGCATTAAGAAAAAGGTGGAACTTTTTAGGGAACTTTGGAGAGAAAAGGTCAGAGAATTATTTTAAAGAACAGTCTCCAGCTGTTTTTCCTTTCAACTGAAAGTTAGTGAAACGGTGGAGACAAAGGCCATGTGACTCCTAAACTTGTTTTCATGACATCCCAAGCTGTCCACCATTAGTTCTAAAAAGAATGCAAAATTTCATGCAAAAATATTTTACATTTTCTTTAACTTAGACACACCTGCACACACAAACATAAATGAACAAAAATCTGTGTAAAAAAACCAAAACGCCATGTAAAGCCGAAGGGCTAAACGGTGCTGTCAAATTCAATACACGAGAATCTGGATCTAAGACTCAGAAATGTTTAAGTGTCACCCTAAAGAACACAAGGCTTAACCAAGTCAGTCAGAGAAAGACCAATGCCATATGATTTCATTTACATGTGGAATCTAAAGAACAAAATAAATGAACAAGCAAAATTGAAACAGACTCATAGACAGAGAGCAGACGGGTGGCTTCCAGAGGGAAGTGGGACGGAGGGCTGGCTGAAAGGGGTGAAGGGATGGAAAAGTCGAAGTTGGTTAGTTACAGAGCAGTCGCAGGGATGTGAAGCACAGTATAGGGAATATAGTCAATGCTATTGCTATAAACATGTATGGGGCCAGGTGAATACTGGAAATATTAGGGAGAAAACTTTGTGAAGTCGATGATGGCCTAACCACTATGCTGTACACCAGAAACAAATACAAAACATATTGAAAGCAAAATGTAATTAGAAAAATAATACAGATGGAATGCAGGGTATGTAGGGTTAAAAGGTAATGGAAAAATACAATAAAAATAATGTAAAATTTAAAAAAGAAAAAGAATAAATAAATGTAGTTTAAAAGAAAACACACCGCGTCGGGAGACTGCATGGAATAGTGGTTAACTACATACTCTGACATCAGCCTGTCTGGGTTTGAAAACTGCTCCTACCAGTTAACAGTTCTGAAGCTCTGGAGAAATTACTGTATGTCTCTGTACTTCAACTGTAAGACGGTGGTAAATACAGCATAGCTTACCTCCTGAGGTGACTGTGGGGAGGGCGTGAGTGAGCATAAGGGTGGGCCAAAGTAGGTTTAAAGTTGAGAGTAGAGGAAACAGAGTTTATTCTTGTGTTATTATTTATTAATTATTGTGTTGTTTTCCATATGAACCTACTTTTACTCTGCCCTGTAAGTATAACACTGAAAACAGTTTCTGCAAATATTAACTCCATAGTTAGTGTTTTCTATTATAATTATGATTTCTTGTAAAAATAGATCGAACCAAGAGATAATATCCATACGTCTTCTGTTTCCAACCAGACATTCCCACTCCAAAGCATCACTAAATCATTGTTTTTTCTTCAAGAAAAGCAACAGACTGAACATGTTGGACTCCATGGACCCTGTGAAACATGGAAAAGTTGACTCGGTTCTGAGCTAATCCATCGCAATCACCACAGTGGAGGTGGCTCCTTGTTCTTCGCTTTCCCTTTCCTTTGTGTTCTCCCATTATATGCTCGCTCCACCTTCATTTTTCCTGACACAGACCTAAGCAGAAGGGGCAAATGAGAAAGACAAAATTTTACCATTCTTTTTTATTTTTATTATTTCATTGAACCACCAACTTTCAAGCCAGGCCTAAGGATAATTATAATCTGTAACAGAAAAAGCCTCTTAAAACCTTGTGGTGCACACTTTGGGAAGGTCACGTGAATTAATGGCAACAATACTTTTTCCTTTTATCAGGTTCTACAAAGATTCAATGGATGCTGAATATTTTTTTCCTCCTGTGACAACTGGTTGTAATTAACTTCTGATCAGACCAGATGCAAGAGGGAATATATCCAGGAAGTGGGGAATCCAAGGAAAGGAAGAATGTATGGCAAACCTTGAATCAAAATCTTGTCATCATGTCAGCCCTGCAACAGTTAATGCCCTGACCTGTTGCCATGGAAACAAGATCTCTATGTGAGAGTAAATGAGTTCCAGGGGCACAGAGCATACCTCACTTTGCACTTCATTCAAGTTCAATCTATTTCATTTCATTCAGAAAAACCCTCTCTGGGTAGGTCAGTCCCAAATCCTACAGACCAGTATGTCTGATGCTACATTTTTTTCCCAAAGATTTTATTTATTCAGTTTTAGAGAGAAGAAAGGAGGAGAAAAAGAGGGAGAGAAACATTAATGTGTGGTTGCCACTCACACACCCCCAACTGGGGACCTGGCCTGCAACCCAGGCATGTGCCCTGACTGGGAATCAAACAAGCGACCCTTTGGTTCACAGGTCGGCTCTCAATTCACTGAGCCACACCAGCCAGGGATGATGCTCAATATATTAAGGTGTTATTAGCAAAAACTCACTAACATGTCATGATCGACCTTAGCACCTCAGTGTATTATTTCATCATAACAACACGGAGCAGCCCAAAAATAAAAATTTAAAATATGCATAAAACTGAGAATAAGTTCCAAAATGTTTATATTAATTATAAACATTTCCTTTAGATTATTTGATGACTGCAGTTATTTCCTTTAGATTTCCTTCTCTTAAAAATCTAGTGCAAAGAACCCCTTTAGTTGAAAAATGGCTTTCGATGTTTCCGTAAAGCATGGTTGTGAAGCGACCAGACCCAGAGGCAGATGGACTGGGTTTGGTCCTGGCTTTGTCACTCATTCCACAGCCTGAGTCTACATCCCTGGCTCTCTCTGCCTCGGGTTTCCTGTTTGTGAAATAAGGACAAGGAGAGTCCCCGCCTTTTAGGGTCGTTGTGAGACTTAAATGAGTTAATCTGCACGAAGTACCCAGTGTCTGCACATTACAAGCACTAGATAGGTGTCCGTCATAATAAAAATAATTATTTCATTATAAATCATAACTAATGAAAGAAAGAAAAAATTTATATTGTCTTTAGATGCTCAGTTTTTACTTCAATTTTGAAAAATCCTATTTTCAGTGCTTTAAGCACTAAAAATATAAGCATTCATTATATGCAATAGCTAAGTGAGTAAATAGAACATTAAAAGAAGCAAAAAGTGAATTCACTTGGAAGGACTTTCTCTTTTCTTTCATTTCTTTTTTCCTGGGCTCTATGGCAAGCATCTTGCTACATCTGATCACAGTTCAGGACTACCCCTGATGAATGAATGAATGATGAACGAACGGTTTTCCGACCAAACAGCCCCCAAGCCCATTCATCCTACTTATAGGACGAGATCAGAAATTACTTAGCAACAACTTGAGTAAATGATGGGGAAGATTCTGCAGGGGAGTTTCATAATTGTAATCAAGCAAACATCATTAGAGACTTTCTCCTGACCGTATTTCCTGAGCTCTGCTTAGCTGCAAGTCATCAGAATAAACAAGTTCGGTTAAAGAAAACAGGAACATACTCCCCAGATCACAGATGCCGAGAAACATGTGGTCTCAGTGGCAGAATGCTTGACAGAGTTTTTGGCTCATAGGAGGACAGATACAATATTACATAATGTAGTGTCTGAGTCTATAAATCTTTACCAAGACAGAAGTTAGTGTCTCGAAACATGTCTAAGCCCTGGTGGGACTACCACTTGAAAATTTCTCCTCTATGCCACCAGTGTCATGGCTCTGGCTCGGTTCTACCATCTGCATCCAATCTTCTAAGAGCCTAGAGTCAAAAGGGTCTGAGGAATTGAGGTCAGCCTCCCAGTGGCTTTTCTTATAGATGGTCAGAGGCTGCAGTGTGAGCACTCAAAGCGGTGAAGTCCAGCTCCTCCTGAGGCAGTGCATCTACTCCATATACATTTGTGAAGCATCTACCATGTTACCTATATTGAGTTTGTGCTAGGAATACAAAATTCAATCAAGCCCTTGCTTTCAAGAAGCATGTTATCTGCAGGAAGAGTGAGGTACAAGAAAACACATAATGACCAAACAATGAGAAACATTTACATAGGAGTTGGTCTAGCATGCCAAGTATATCATAATAGTTGTAACAGTTAACATGTATTTCTCATTAAGCGCTGTTCTAAAGTTCTACGTCTATTAACTTTTTCAATCTTGTGACAGTCTTGGAAGTAAACTGAGGTGCTGAGAAGTTAAATCACGCACTCAGAGTCATACTGTAAGTGTTAACAGCCAGATGAAGAGAAACGTGTCACCCAGCCTGAGGGAATTAAGAAGACTTCTTGGAGGAAGGAGGTGGAATATGAGATGATATCTGAGAGAGGCAATGTAGGAGGAAGTGCACCCCAGGCAGAGGGGAGAATGTGTCACAGGGACCACCCTTCGACCCAGGAATGGGACCTCTGCTCTAGTGCTGCTCCCCGGGGTGTGGATTCTGTAGGGCCAAGGGCTTATGCCCACCCAGAGCCCATTCCTGCTTCTTTCATTCTAGACCACGCTCTGGAAACCAGGACCCCGGAAGTCCTTGCCCCAGTGGCTCCAGGCCCCCTGGCCAGACCTGTGTGGCCTCTTTCATCTTCCCAAGGGTGGGCTGAGCTGCTGGTGTGCCTGCTGCTGGGGAATGGCCATTTGCAAGTGTGTGGATGGTGCCTGGATATGCAGACCAGGTGTCCACACAGCAGGTGGGAAGGGAAGGCAGATCGACTAGGTGCCGGGAGTGCTCCCTGCGCTGTGACAGTGTGGTATGCAGTTCTGAAGAGTCTGAAAATTTAAAGAGTATACCTAACTTTTCAGGGAGAGTGATGAAGGTATTTTTGTCAAAAGAGGAGGATAGAACCTGTGTTATGTAACATTGTGTCCGCTTAATGAATACATTTTAAGAATTTAGAAACATGACCTGTGGCCTTTTTTGTTCTCAAGCCCTGAGCTCCACAAATATGAGAGGTGGACCTGCTGTGTGTGGGGGATGAAGATGTGAGCCAGCACAGCTTGCTCGGGAAACTAAAAGTAGCTTCACAAAGAATATGAGGCAAGGGGTTCAGGCAAGTGCTTGCCTCCCTAGTGATCTGATCTTAATTGTGAAGGCAGCAGACATCATTAAGGCCTTTAAGCTGGAGAGTAAGCCAGCACTGGTTTTGGAGAGCTCACACATCACATGTGTCAATCTGCTGTCCCCAAAAGAAACACACAGTGATATTTTTACTCTCTCTTCTTCCCTTTGCCTCTGTCCGGAAGCAGGAAAGAAAAAGACTGGTGATATCTATTATAGCTGCAGGAGTCCAAATAGCAAAGCCTCATGCAGTTAGAAGAGCAAACATCTGGGAGAAAAAAATAGCAACCCGATGCTCTTAACTGGCCTTCTCAGCTGGGAAGAGCCTGAAATCACAGACCCAGAGACGCCAGGCAGCCAAGACCAAGCCCAAGAGCCCAGAGACATGACGGACAGGACATCGGGTAATGAATGGGTCAAGGTAATGGGGTCACCGCTATGTAGGTAATCAAAGAGCTAATATAGAATAATGCACAGGAGATAAATGTTTTTGGAACAAGACGTGCTTCACCTCCAAGCCTTGTAACCCCCTCAGGTGCAGCAGAAGATTCTCAGTTGTTGACCGACTGACTTCCCAGAGAAAGGCCCGTTGAGCCAGGTGTTCAGATCTACAGGACCAGTATCTCATAGCATCGAGCATGTGTGACTGCGTCTAACCATAACTGATGGACACTGGACAAACAGAATACCCTCTCAGTAGGTCCCTGTAGTAAACATTTATCCTATTGTGTTGTCAAGAATAACCTGACTCCCTCCCAGGGGGTTATCCTCATGCTACTGTACGCGATTTGGGGGAAAAGCACAACAAATTCTGGGTGAGCCTCCCATTGTCAGGGCAGATCCTTTGATCACACACCACCTTACAGCCAGGTGGTAGAGATGCGACCTCAGTCAAAGCTGTCAAACGCTCCCCCAAGGCTCTAAACTGTGAGTCAGTGAAGCGGGAATACGACAACCACTGGGGTGCTGGTTACTGCGGCAGTAGCCTCTGGGGTGTCCAGAGCCAGTGCCGCGACGGCACCAGCTGCCCCACGAGAATGCCCTCTGAGGTGAGACATGCTGCCCACTCTTTTCTCAACCCTCCTGTGAGGTCCCTCCATCCCGTCAATAAATCCCCATGGGTTCCCACAATCAATCGACTTTCCTCCGACACCAGCAACTCTTCCCCAGACCAACAAATTACTTTGAAACTCTGGAACTTGTTGCTCAGAATCATTTGGGAAGACACAACTTTCCACATAATCATGATTTACACTGGCAAACCAGAGGTTTGTCCAGCTTCAGCAAAGTGCATGTAACACGATGGTATGTTGTTTCTATGCACTTTCCTCAAATTCCAGGTGTGCCAATGGTTACAGACCCACCTGGCTGTTGTCTGACTCGGGGACACAGGCGCCAGGAGGAAGAGGGGTTAGCTGTATTTCCCTGGAGTTCCACGATTCCTGACACCGTGGTGAAGAGCCTGGGGATGCTGACCGGAAGTCAGTTTGCTGAGGCAGAGGGGGAATGCCCTCTGCACAGGGCGGTACTCACAAGCTTGAGCTGGGAGTGCAAATGAAAGCAGAGCAGCCAATGCATGGGGCCTGGGCCTCAGCTACTGGCTCTGATCGCATTTAGGCAGGTAAGTTTACATTGAAATTTTCATTTTGAAAATTAGAAAAGCATACTAACACATATGCAACGAAACAGAATTTCACATTCCTCCCCCTCTTCCTTCTGCAGTACTCACAGGAAACACATGCCTGAGCTGTCCTAAGTCCAGTCACTAATTAGCACGTTTCAGTAGCACATTTCATGGAGGATAGGGAGGATTTCAAAGGGATTCCTTCCTTTTAAGTTGCGACAGCTGGCGCTAATTACCAAGCAGGAAAAGAATGTGCAAACAGATCACTGAGGAGTCACCGGGTGGGACAGAAGGTGGAGGGTCCTTGGTCCTCCTGTAGAACGACTCTCCAGTGGTTGGAAGGGGATGCATGTTTTCCACATCTTCCCCTTACTGGCAGGAAGCAGCTGTCCTGTCCCATCACCCTGCAAGTCGGTGGGATACACAGTCCAAAAACAGGAACTCAAAGGTCATTTCACCTCATTCATGTAAATTTCAAGGTTATGTAGTCAAGCTCTTGCAGTAAACCATTTCTATCTTGGTCAAAGATGCACACAGCAAAATAAAAGCTAAGCATGGCCTTTTCCCCTTTAAACAAACATGCGGCATTATCGATTCAGAGTTCATCTGTGTAATAAATCGTTGCTATGACATGAGGGTGATTTGAACACTCCAGATGATGCTCGGTAATGAAACACACCTTGACTGTAATTCAGTCATACCTCCGATGAATAGAACACTAGACCGGAAGTCAAGAAATGCCTGATACATTACTAATTATGAGACTTTGGGACATTTATTTAGCTTTGTTGAGCCTCAGGCTTTCATCTGTAAAGTGGGAAAATGAGACCTACCTCATAGGGCTGTTTGTGAAAGTTTCGAATATTATGAGAATCTCTAGATAAAGTTAAAATTGTTGGGCATCATGGAATGAGATCTCAGCAAAAGCCCGCTGAAGTAGTCACAGCCGCTTGGAAGCAAAGGAGCACTTGTGCAGGCAGGTGCTTGTCCTGGGTTCCCGGGCTACCCAGAGAGGATGGGAAGTTTGTGGGATGACTGGTTGGATCTTAGGAACTAGCTCCACCGTTCAGAACACTTACACAAACACAGTGCAGCGATGGAGGTAAAAGTTCTGAAATCGCACAGCCTGTTTTCAAATTCTGCTCTTCCACTTCCCACCTGCACGACCCTATGCAAAAAGCTTGAGCCCAGCCATACAATCGGGGTAAGAGTAAAGGCACCAACTCACATTTCTCTTCGTTGTGAAGACTGGATGAAAAGTAACATAGGCACAAAGCTTGACAGACTTTAACTTCACCTCAAAAACTACCAGCCTTCTCACCACAAAGACGCTGTTAGTAGTAGTGTAACTGCAGAGCTGGGTAACAAGGTCATTTTACTTTATTTTCATTTTAATGATTACTATTAGCTCACATGTATATGGTGTTTACACTATCCGGGTTTTATGCATGCTGATTCACTCAATGCTCATAACAACGCTCTCAGACGCCCTCATGAGGAGCAGAGTTGGGGTCTGCCTAGGCAGAAGCCTTGATTTAAATCACTGCTTAAAAAATGGGGGCCAGTGGTTAAAGTTGGGGGGAACTGTAGGAGCGAACTAGGGGTTGGACAAAAAGTTCATTTACCAGTGGATCTTCGTGGCACTTAGTTGTCTTTAACTTCATTCAAGTTGCTGTTTGTTAGACTGTATTGTGACAGCTGTCACAGCAGTGTGCACTAAAAAAAAGTATCAGAATTCGTGGATTTTTGTGTAGCCATTTTAATATTGAAGATGGAAGAAAATACACAACGTTTTCAGATCATGCTTTATTGTTTCAAGAAAGGTTAAAATGCAACTGAAATGCAAAACCAAAAAAAGATTTGTGCAGTGCACGGAGAAGGTTCTGTGATGGAGTGAATGTGTCAAAAGTGGTTTGTGAAGTTTCGTGCAGGAGATTTCTCGCGGGACGGTGCGCCACAGTTGGGTAGACCAGGTGAAGTTGATAGCGATCAAATTGAGACATTAATTGAGAACAATCAGCTTGACACCACTTGGAAGATAGCCGACATACTCAAAATATCCAGACCAACGAAGTTATTAGTGAACATGAAAAATGTGTCTCGTATTTTACAGAAAAAACTAAACAGGCTTTTTGGCCAACCCGATACTTGCCGCGATGGTGGCACGTGCAGCCAGGCTTGAATATGAAGAGGGCACGCGTACTTGCCGGGCTGAGGGCCCCCCACTCATCCTGAGGGCCCCCCACTCATCCTGAGGGCCCCCACGCATCCTGAGGGCCCCCCACGCATCCTGGGGGCAGACGTTCTCTGCTGCTCCGGTGTCAGAGCCCTGCCTTGATTTCTCCAAAGCGTTGTCATGTGTTCTTTTCTTGCCATTATTTCTATGTTCGTGAAATTAAAAACGTTATAAAAATAAAGAAAGTGTTCTCCGGTTTCAAAAATTCCACTTTTAAAGATAAAAATAATAACTCTGAATAATGGCAAGATAAATTCGATGAATCAAATACCATTAAAAACCCACTTAACACCCACATTCACTGTCTGCCTGAAAAGCTCCAAGTCCTATCATTTTTAACAAAGACCAAAGATTTCACTCAGCTCTTTTTATATCAAAGAAAAAGAAATTTCTGAATCATTGTGAGCGATTTCTATAGAACACCTAATTTTTAGGAACGGTGCCCAGACGCAGACCCTGCACGTCGAGGCAGCCGCTGAAAGCCTGCTGATTGCTTGAGAGAGGAAGACAGTGTCTGGCTGACATACACGGTATTTCCCGAAGCGGGAAAGGCAGCAGTTTTTATGCACAGGCGCCTTTGAACGTGGGAAGGCGTACCTCGAAGATGATTACTTAGTGGCTGGCAATAAAGGCTATGGATTAAACAGAAGCCAGTTGTATGAGACCTTCTGTAAGAAGGAGACACGCAAAGCCTGAGGAGTGACTCCAAGAGAGACGGTGACAAACAAGATTGCCTAAACAATGCCTGGGGTCATCTGAAGCACAGAGTCCCCCAGCACTCAGGTCGCCGTGCCAGCTTGTCCGAAACCCTGCTCTCTTCTTTTTGCTGGCTCTCCGGGACGGATTCCGGCTCTAGTCATGCTCATCGCTTGCCAACCAAGTTGCTACATCCTGCATCTGTGCTCTTATTTACACTTGGCTTCCTCTCCAACTTTTCTTCCGTCTCTAATAATCTGTATCTTATAAATTCCAGATACCTGACCAAAAGGCAGGCGCCCGCTCCCAGCGTGTGTCGTTTTGCACTCAGTAGACCCTCACGCATGGAGCCAGTTCTATGTTTATTCCTTCGAAATCAAGTTCTTGCTATTTAATTATTCACCGTGTCTTTCCCACTTACAATATTTTTTGCATATCGGTTATAATTTTTCTTTAATTTTAGTGGTTACCTAAAGTTTGAAATACACATTTGTAACTAATACAATTCTACTTTTAAATAACACAACATAGTAACATTTCACTGGCAGTGTGAGTACCTAATAAAAACGAAATAGTCTTAATTTCTCCTGCCCATCCCTTGTATCATTACTGCCATCCATTTCACTTATACAAAAGCACGCATATATGTATATTTGGATACATAAGCATATATATTTATACATGCATATGTTTGCATATGTGATATACACGTAAGCACACACAATCAAATCCATTGTTACTATGATTATTTCGAACAAACTTATCACATTTATCATATTTTCTCACTGAACTGCTTGGGAATAGGGCCCACAGTTCTCACATATTTTCTGTTGGCCAGTAAATTGGTCCTCGTGCGATGCCTCACACTCAGCACACACTCTGTCACCGCAGTGAGACGTCCTTGGTCCCAGTGCTTCGCCTTCTCTGCGTCACTGAGACAGCGCCACGAAAAAGGGAGAATTAGTTTTCAGTATTGTGGAAAGAACTCGCGGAAACATTAGAATAGACTCTGCCAAAATCTACAGATAGCATCTGCTCAAATCTTAGACACAGTGGAGAGCTGCGTGGTTACAATTAATGCGGGGAAGGCCAGTTAGCGTGGTGGTTATGGGTTTGGATGCCCAATTCCCCATCCTCTGCTACTCTGTAGTTGATTAAACTACTTAATCTCTGTAACCTCAGTTTTCTCTTCTATAGAATGAAGATAATCATAATATTCATCTCACAGAATATTTTTAAAGGAGGTAATACAGATAGCATAGAACCTAGGACAGAAAAGGCCCCCAATAAAGACATGCTATTGATATCGCTATTTAAATTATAAACTAAGAACTCAAATATGTTTTAAAGATACCATGGATTATGGGAAATAATACACAATGTATCTAATTGCAAGATTTAACTTTTACAAAGACACATATTGAGTATATAAGTTATTTATAATTAATAGTCCTTAATCTTTAAAGCAATGTGGCATGCAGGTATCACTATGGCTTTATGGTTGCTCCCACATGGGTTAGAATTGTAGCTTCCCCACTGGCTAGTTAAATGGCAGAGGACAAGTTGTCTAATTCCTCAAAACTTCAGTTTCCTCATCAGACACACGCACAAAAAGTAATTCCTACCTTACAAGATGGTTACAATTGCATGTAAACCCTTTAGCCGTCAGTGGATGACAGCTGTCATGATCTCTGAGCCCTCTGTTTTCCTGATTTATCCTAAGGGACAGCAGCTGTACAAACTTAACATAAATCTATAGCAGAAAGCTACACATTAGGACACTTTCACAGAGTTTTGCCTCTTTATCTCCCTAACGACATTCTCCCAGACCTTAGAGGTAAGTATTTCTCTGGGAACACTCATGGGGAGGAGCATGCGGTAGGCAGTTTGGGGCCTCAGTTCTACAGCGTTGGCCGAGTATGGGCTGTCCTCACAGGCCAGCTGTCATCTTGCTCCCTGCAGTTTTACAATTGCCACACTGTAGCGTGGTACTATTTTTATCTCCACGATGGGCTGATTATAAGGTAAAGCTGTACCGCCTGACCAATGTGCCAGGTGTCTGCTTTAATAACTCCAAGTGTTACTACTTTTTTGAAAAGACAGATAGAGATGTCGGGGGAAAACAAGGAGCCACTGAGAGACCAGATATAGCTAGAGTGTATTTTGTTTGGGCAGGTTCTGCTTAGGGGGATCCCTGGGATCAGAGGAATTCAACCAACGCCTGCCCAGAGCAATAAAGTTGACAATTACTTAGCAACATCTGAAACCAAGGGCAGTTTCTCTTCCTTTTCTCCACTGAGGGGGCAGTGAGAAGGTGAGAGAAGATATACAAAGAGTTATAAAAAGACAAAACTAAAGTTATAGGTCATTCAATTCATTTTTCCCTTCCTAAAGTATAAAATTGGAGCTATTATCCATTCCTCCAACCTGCACCAGAAACTGTGAAAAATTCAGGGGTTATAACTGTGACTAGGGCAAATATATAAATATGAACATAGTACTTGACTTCAAGAGACTTATCAAACAAACAAAACGCAAAAGAGAGAAAGAAGTAAGATAATTACAAATTGAAATAACAACTTTGAGCTTTAAAAAAAAAAATGAGAGAAGCAGAAAGGAAGGTTACTTATTGCTGAGAGAGACCCCGGGAGGAGTTGTCACTAAGTTGCGATCAGAGGGAGGAATGTTTTAGGCTGAGGGAAGAGGACGTGTATGGACCTCGAGGCCAGAGGGAACTCAGTGTGACAAAGGGCCCGAGGGGAGAAGTTACTAAGGAAGAGTGAGTAACGGGGGGAGCGGAAAGGTGAAGGAGGAAAAGTGACGGAGCCAGCTCATGCAAGACCTTTAGGTCATGACTCATGTTGTTAGTGGAATAGGAAACCGTTTGAGAAGCAGAAAGACATGACGTGATTTAGAGAATCTAGCACAGCGATCAGGGGGCAGGCTCAGGAGACAGATTACTGAGCCTCCAATCTTGGGTCAGTCGTGTATTAGCTGAGTGACCTTAAGCAAGTTACCTTGTTTCCTCATCTGCAAAGAGCAATAATAATAGTGTTCACTCACTGTTTTGACATTTAAATGAATTCATTCATAGGAAACCCATAGAACAGCGATGAAGACATAAGCACGCGATAAAAATGAGTTCCATACATAACACGATTACACACATACACACAAGTGGACTGAATGTTTGCGTCTGCCAGAATCCCTGTGTTGAAATCCTAGTCCCCAGTGTGACAATATTAGGTAGTGGGTCCCCTGGGAAGTAATTAGGTCACGAGAGCAGAGCCCTCATGAGTGGAATTAGTGTCCTTATAAAAGGGACCCCAGGGAGCTCTCTTCCCCTTACTCCCACGTGAGGATTGAAATGAGAGGATAACAGCCCGAAACGCAGAAGAGAACCCCACATCCAGTCCGGTGTTTTCTTCTAGCAGCCCAAACTGACGAAGACAATATGGGAAGTAATTCTCATTGCTTTACGGTTCTTGCCCTTGCGGTGTGGACAAAGAATCAAGCACAAGAAGAAGGAGAAGCAGGAGGACACCTGCAGAGGGCATCTTCAGGAAAATAGGCCAGAAACACTGCAGGCCTGAAAGCAGAGGGCAGGGTGGGGACGGGGAGAAGGAGGTGGGCCAAGACACAGTCTGGGCACAGACACTGGACTTCCTGACGGAAAGATGCAGAAGTGAGAAGTTAGATCAAGAATAGATCTTAGACTAGTTAAAATAGCCAGAAGGAGGCAACCACCCAAATGTCTATCCATGGATGAATGGACCAACTGTAGCATATACATATGATGAAATATTATCTAGTCATAAAAGAGAATGGAATACTGAAACATCCTACAACATAGATGAACCTGCAAATATTCTGCGAAATGAGAGAAGTCAAACACAAAGGATCACATACTGTATGATTCCATTTATGTACAATACATAAAATAAGTAAATCCACACAAACAGAAAGCACACTAACAGTTGCCAGGAGCTCAGAGGAGATATCAGAACTCAACGCCTAAAGTTTAAAACAGTGGAAATGCACATCATAAGTAAGGAGAGAATTTAGGCAATGGTCAAGCGAAAGATCTAGGGCAAGCTCTGAGAAATGCCAACATTTAAGAAGAGAACCCAACAAAGGAAACTGAGAAGTAAAAGGAAATTTTAAAAGATAATCCCGGAAGCCCAGAGGTAAGCATGCTTCAAGCAGGTGGAGTGCCAAGTTTGACAAATATTGCTGAGAAGCCAAGGGAGATGAGTGAGGAAGAAGGCTGTTGGATTCGGCAGCCCGAAGGTGTCGCTGACCTTACCAGACGGACAGGCATAGAAACACACTGGGCCGGGTTGAACAGTGGCATAAAGACAAAGACATAGAAGTAGTGTGGGTACTCAGGACTTTGCTTATGAAAGGAGAACAAAAAATGCAGCAGAAACTGAAACAGTATGTGTGGTTATGTGAAAAAAAACAAACAAATATTAGAAGATGGGAAATACTAGAGCATGTTTGTATGATGACGGGAATGATTCCGTGAACGGTGATTCGGTGAACTGCAGAGGGAAAGCGTGAACCACTCAAGGAGCAAAGTCTTTGATAGCCCAAGAGGTAATGAGATCCAGAGCAAAGTGGAGAAACATCCCTTCTTGGAGGAGGAGGAACAGTTCCTTCATTGTGGAGGAAGGGGAATTTGGATGCAGATACACTAAGCTGGCAGGTGTTGTGGTGGGAAGTTGAGTGAGTTCATTGCTAATGACTTCTATTTTCTTAATGCAGTATGAGTCTGGGTCATTAGTAGGAGGAGGGTGTGTGGGAGAGTTGAGGGAAAAGGAGATGATGTGGTTCAGTCATCACGTAGAGATGAAGAAAATTAATAGGGTTCCTGAGCATCCCTAAGTGCCTGCTTGAGGTTTCTGAATTCTGCATTAGTCATCTTGGGCTTTGTGATTGTCCCCAACAAAGTTACTTCTAGGCTTGAGCAAGGGAAAAGCAAGGAAGAGTCCTGCAACCTTAGAATAGCCTTTATGATTCACCCTGTGCCTATCCTATTCCGCTTCCTGCTCATTGGCTAGCAAGCACTGAAGGAAGTTCAGTAAGCCCATCTGTTAAATATAGAAGGGGAGAAACATCAGCATCAAGATACTCTGTGCCTCCACAGCTGCCAGCAGTGGTAACAAGGTTATGTCCAAATCCCTGGCCCCAAGTAGCCAACGAATCCAGAAACAGCCTTGTAGGCACACTCGCACTGCTGATTGTGAAGGGTTGCCATGGAAATCGCCATATTAATAAGGCCAAAGTTGTTTCCGAAGCTGGAGTGCAGCCTCACAAATTCAGTGTGATATATGTCTGAATTAAAAGATAAATGATAGAATAAATGGAAAGAAAGGCAATGGTGTTTAAAGAAGCTTTAGCACAGGTTAATTAAAGAAGGAAAATTGTAACACCTGAATCTGTCATTGTGGACAGTTGAGTCCTCTGTGCTGTCCTTCCACAGTTTTCTTGTCTTTGTCTTCCTTCATATCATTTAGCAAGGCTCACATGTCCTCCCTGCCTCTCATCTTCTGTCCACACCTACCCTTCCTTGAAGGATACGCTGTCTTTTCTTATTCACGCTTCATGTGTTAGTTTAACAAACTCTTTAAAAAGATGTTTCTAGGTGCCATACAACCCGGTTTAGTACTCTGCCTGTTATGGAGTGTGCTTTCTTGAGAATACCTGCTACTAATATAATTATGTTGTGGGGGTCATTGTTAAATAGCTATTTCTGCTAACCACTATAGTCCCAGATCTTGGCATATATCCCAGCCTACAGAGACCAGCACATAACTGTAGAAGGAAAGAAAGAGAGGGAAGGAGGGAGAAGTAATAAAAACGGGGGAGGAAGAACACCAGGAAGGAAGGGACATCCTTTGAACTTCAAAGGTTTTCTCCTTCCTTTGAATTCATAGGAAATTGTTCCTGTGCCCTGAATTTAATACTTAAATATATACTACTCTGATGCTTCTCTTGTATTTTCCAGTATGCAAATATTTCACGCAGTAAATAGTTAAATGCCCAAGATATACCATTTATACCTAAGAAAATAAGAAATACTATATGCTAAGAATGGCATCAAACATGCTCTCAAATATGCTGATAATTTATCATGAAACTTTCAGGCTTTTTTGAAATATTCTTGAACGTGCCTCCCCATGAATTAAGGTATTAAATCTTAAATGTCTTAATTGCAATGTGACAGTAGCAAGGGGCTCCTACTCACTTCTCTGCCCTCGTTGCTCATCACTCTATTTCACATTTTAAGCCCTAGCAGTTCTGAACAATCCATAGCTCCTCAGAGGCTTTTCCTTTGCTCTGACTTGAATCTCTTCTTCCCAGGACCAAATTCTACTCACTCAAGACTCACTAAATCTCTGCATCTGTCAGGAAACCCTCCCTCCAGTGCCTTCCACCCAACCACCACCTCCGTTCTTCTCCCTGACTCACTGTGTGTCTCCACTCACCGCAAGGCGACGTCCTGTCACCTTCGTGTTCTCCGGATGTAGTGCGTCGGTTGCAACGTAGTAGCTGCTCCATAGATATCTGTGGACTGAGCTGCCGTTCACTACGAAGCAACACCCCTCGTGAGTTCATAGAGTTCACTCAGCTTTTCTGAATGTTCTTTCCAGGTCAATTATTGTAATTTATAGGATGGCCACATTATGAGAGAGGGCTAATACCTATCTAACATAGATTTTTTCACATTAAATCGTCCTTTAAAAAACACTTACCTTGGTTATACAAGCCTGTCTCAGATATTTTACAAACACATTCATTCCTGTCAAAATTGCATTCAAGACGAGCATACCAATTTTATCCACTGAAAGTGATATCCGCTTCCACCACATAATAAGAAAAATTGGTATTAAGAAGATATCTTGATATAAAAATGCATGCTTTTAGTACAAGGTAAAGCTAACATATTTTATTTCTTACCACTTTTTTTCTTTCTTCCTCACCCTGTTTCTTTTGTCCAACCATTTTTCCTCCTTTTGTCCTTCTCCATTTCCCCTGTTTTCCAGTCACCAATGACAAATGGGTAGTAGGTTTGCTGACTCCTTTTCTGGCATGAGGAACTAAGGCAGCAGGAAGCATAGACTGGGAAGGTGAGTTGTATTTTCGGGTTCTAAATGACACCAAATAAGAAAATAATTGCAATTGTAAAACTGAAGAGAGGCTTCCTTCATCTTTCACTAACCTCTATGCCATCCTTAGTGTGAAATGCCAAATAAGGATGAGGGAGAGAGCAAGGAAAAATAACACCAGAAGGATTTTCTGCTGGGACATTACAAGTAGCATGAAGGAAGCATGAATTAAATTTCAGTCGACCGTGCTGACCCACAGTGGACAGGGTGGACAAAAGGCAGTAAGGACCTCTGGCAGTGCCAACAGAGGATCTATCAAGAGGGCAGAGTGCCTTCCATCTGTTTGGAAGACACAGGCTGAGCCACTCCTGGGGGAAGGGACCATCTCCAGGGAAGCTGTCTATGACTCAGTGACTCTGCCAGCAATGATGTGTGGGAAAAGCAAAGCATTTTTTTAAAGAAAGATGAGCCAGTAAAGAAAATGACTACCCCAAACGTAGTGGCAACAGCAGCACTTACTGGCACCTACAGTCAGAAAAATCCATTCACCTTTTCACATGTGATTCATGAGGCAGCTAGTCATAGTCCTTAAATAAGCATGTTCTTCCAGGTTCTCATAACCTCACATGTAAAGTGTTTCTAAACACTTTTCTAAACACTTTTTTGTCTCTAGACTCTCCGTGTTCCAGTCGATCCCACACATAAAGCCCAGGAAATTCTTTCTCCTACACAACAGCGGTTTTAAGCACAAGCTTTAGAATTAGAGTGGATTCAAATCCTGTCTCCACAACGTATCGGCCTTGTGACCTCTGGCAAGTTAGCTCAACTCTCAGAGCCCCCGTGTCTCAGTCAGCTTGGGCTAAGGGGCAGAGACAAATGTCCCCCAAACTTTCATAGTTTGAACCATCACATTTCTTGCTCATGTTTGCGTCCATCAGAGCTCTGAGGCTGTGCTCTGCAACCTCCTCATTCTGCGACGGAAGCTAAAAGGTACAGCCTCATCTGGGTGAGGCCTGCCAGTGTCCCCGGGAAGCCAGGTGGCACTCTTAAAGCTTTTGCAGAGTCCTCATCTGCAAAATAACTTCCTCACACTTTCCTCCTTAATACTATACCCACTTCCCTCTCAAACACAAAATGTTCAGGCCAACAAGACCAAAATATAATTTGCTATCTTCTGCCCAATAATCGTTTGATGTTGCATATGCAGTTGTCTGAATTGATAGAGAGTAATGGAAAACCATTGCCCTCTATGCCATTCAAATGTTCTTCCAAGGAGTAAACACGCAGACACATAGCACCACCATGCTGTTTTGCACAGACACACAAGCACCTCCCACAGAGACTGGCGTAATGGAGAAAAACAGAAGAGGAAGTACATGTACACAAGGGCTTGAACCAAATCAAATGTTTTGGGATATACTTGATTACCTGCCCTGATAAGAAATAAGATCAATTCATAAGATTTGCTTGCCCTCACAGTCAGTAATTGTTAGAAAATTGTCAGGCCCGAGATGGATGCCATCACGCAGGGCAAACGAAGATCACGTCCTTCTGCATTAGTTGGTGCTTCGGTTCTGTTTATGTCCCCAGCTGTCTGGGCCTTGTTGTCAGTGACTAGACATCATAGGTTTGAAACAGGCCTTTCGTTTGCATCACTGGGCAGGGAGTGCAGCGGGCAGGGAGTGCAGCCAACAGGAAGTTCAGTGATTGAGATACCTTGTTTTAGTTGAAACCAATGCCAACACAAGGAAAGCTGCCTGGAATGGCCATGCTATGCTCTGACGGAACATTGTCATGGTCCCTGCCGACGACAGCCGTTATCAGGAATCAACTATTAACTTCAATGGTGACTCCTACAGCACTTTCCACAATAAAGTTTTTGGACCAGTGATAGTTTTCAATTAGAAAAAAATTAAATTTTACTTCATTGGGTCTCTACTAGGTTTCAGTCACAGACCACATTCAATTCCAGCTTGGGCTCCCATTAAATGGGGAGAGACAATTATCCACCCGAGTCCCTCTCCTGCCACTCCTTCTCCATTCCTCCTTTTCCACTCTCACCCCAAATCAGGTCTCGTGAAAAAGAGACTAACTGTAATAACTAATATTTATTGAGTATCTTACAAGTTCAAAGCCATTTCAGTCCAGGGGTCAGCAAACTTTGTCTACAGAGTAAATATTTTAGGCTTTGTGAGCCATACCATTTTGATTGTGACTACTCAGTTCTGCTGATGTAATGCAGACACATAGGAAATACATAATGAATGGGTGTCCCTATGTCCCAGTAAAACTTTATTTACAACAAAAACAAAAAAAAGCAGCAGGTTGCATTCGGACAACAGGCCATAGTTTATGGACTCTATTCTAGACTTTATATGTATAATTTATCTTCACTGAGGAGGACATTACTGTTCTTATTTTACAGATGAGGCTGACATCCACCAAATTTTCCCCTCTCATAGGGGGTGAAGCTATGTCTAATGCCAAAAGTAGGTCTAACACCGAAGCAGCCTATAGTTTTCCCATTTTGCCACTCTACTCCCTGACACATAAGGCATCTGGGCAGCTCAGGAAATCGCAGAAGCTACACCCCTGGGCCTAAGTATTTGCAAATGCAGCTGCTAGTTTGAAGAGTTGTTCAACTTTTCTCTCTTGGTGATCCAGTGTTCACCCGGCCAAATTTTTTATGATGCAAGGTACGTAAGGTGTCAGATGCCACCTAAAATAACCACTGTCAGATCATGTAAACTCATAAATAAGTTTGCTTCCCAGGCTCCTGGAGCCTCCAATCCAACACAGCAGGTCAAGAATTAGGCCAAATTTAAAGGGTACTTGAGAATTATTGGGGGGTGGTTTTCCTGACCTTTCCCTTGGGTTCCATTGGTCTATATTTCTGTCTTTATATGAATACTACACTGTTTTTATTACTGTAGCTTTGCAATATGTTTTGAAATTAGGATGTGTTATACCTCCAACTCTGTTGAGAATTATCTATTATCTCACAAATACCATTTTTATAACATCCATGTACCCAATGCCCACCATAAGGATGGAGGGTGAGGATTCTCTATCCCTAGGGCTTTGCACAGCATGTGGTATATAGGAAGTCTTCAAAAAAAATTTGTGCTACCTTCATTTATTATTGATATAATAACATTATTTATTATACATTAAATATAATACATTATTATAATTATATAAATGATAAGGCATCATGCATTATAATATATAACATATTAAATTTTATTTTACATAATGATATAATTCTTTACATATAATAAAATTATATATTATACTTAATATATAAATAAAACTATTTATTATTAATGAAATAAAAGTAAGATATTATTTCTGCTCTCTGTGAGCTGACACTTTAACAGAAAAGAAAACAAATATATGCAAATGCTATAGTCTGACTTTCATTATTGTCTAAAATCAAAAGAGAATTAAAAAGTGCTGTAGCTGTTCAGAGAAGAACCCAGAGCTTAACTCTCTTTTCTGTCACATCGTCACAGAGGAGAGCATCACTGAAGCTAGCTCTCAGATGCCGTCTCTTCCCTGAGCAGGATTAGGAAGGTGGAGATACTGGAGGAATGGCTTCTTGGGTGAAAGAGACACAGCATGCAAAGACAGGGATATGGAAAAAGGTGAGGCACCTCGGTGGAAGCTGCTTGGTTTGATTAGAGAGCATTGAGCAAGAGAAGGGAAATAATAAACAATAAGGCTAGAAAAGTAGGTTATGAGAAAGTGTGAACTGAATGATAATATAAAATTTTTGAAACCAAAACTAATGATGGGACATGTATTACCAAAGAGAAAATATCTCAAAATTTTTATTTTCTCCAAGAGTGTGGAGTTATTTTCTTAATTCAAAGGGAAATTGACAGGGGAAAAATGGTGCTGAATTGTAATAAAGTAGAGAAATCCTATTCTTAAGGTAGAATAAATAACGTCACTAAATAATCATCTGTAAAGTTATTTGCTAGATGTGTGAATTTACATTTAGTCCGATTTAACTTATATCTTGGGAGGTACAACAACTTCATAAGGTAGGAACTGAATCTGCTTTCCCCGCTGTTGCATTCTTAGCGCCCAGCACAGTGCCTGGTAGGTGGCAGGTGCCCAATCAATTTTAAAGAAACAATGAATAAAGTAATGCTGTTATTCATATTCATAAAAATAAGCATCTTTTTTCTTATTTCTTGGTTTGAATAAATATATGTCGGTTATGTGAAAGGCATCTATGGAAATCATAAAAGATTCCCACTTAAATACACAATAAAGCAAGTATTACTTAGGTAAAGGTCCTTGACTTGATTTTAGTGTTGACTAGTAAAATAATCAATTATACCTGGGTTCTTACTTTAAAATCAAAACCCTTTGAAATAAGCCATATGCAAGAGGTCCATAGGGTTCACTACTTTCTGATGACTACAAATGATTTTAACATAGAAAGAATTCTGTGCTTAAATCAAAGCGATGATCGTTGGCCTCCCAATTTTTCTTCCACCTCACCAGTATCACCTACCTCTGTCTGACCTCTGCTCCAGAGTTAGCTTCTTCACATATGATCATGCTTTTACTACTTTGTAATCCCAGGTTAAAGGGTCATTTTTCATTAAATTTTTTGCAAAAGCATACAAACAATATTCTAGCAAAAGTATTATGGCAACATAAGGTAAACCGAGGCCTGCAGCCTAGAAGGTTGTGATGGGAATTCCTATGACTGTTGAGGCTAGTCTTTGAGATCTAGACTGAGGCAAATAACTCCCACCATTTCCTAATCACTGAAGCTAAAGCAGGATTTCCATGCCAAGTAGGCAAAGCATCATCCTTAGAGACACTCTCGCCTCAGAGTAAGGTAATGAAACCCCCAGATGGTGGCTTGTTATTTCCGTACAGCACAGGCAAGGATCCAATGTTGCCCAGGAATGAAACCGAGGCTTGAGAATGGCCAAGAGCAGGGCAACTTTCACAATAAATGTGTGTGTCTGAGGCGGGGGTGGAAGGTGTCTGTCTCTCTCTCTCTCTCTCTCTGACATTAATCATAGTTGTGTACTTAACAAAACATTTCTTGGTGGCAGTGTTGACATTGGTGGTGGACGTCATTCCCCTGCAACAGTTAGCTCCTGAGGTCATCACAGTGGCTCTGTCTGAGCAGTGTGGCTTCCAAATGTGGAGGTGGAAATTAAATGGAATTTATGTAGCAAAGCTGCAGGGATAATCAGTAATTCGACCCACAGCCGTGCAGAGCAAGGTCAACAGGAGTAACAGAGCATCATAAGATAACCATTTAATGGGCTGTATGAAATGAGTGGGTAGTCTAGGCTCAGCTCTGCCCAGGTACCCGTTCCCACACCCCCAGGCTAGGGACAGCATCTAGGGTTCAACTGCCCACAAAGAGTCACACACACAGCCCTGGCTGGGTTCTGTTAGCCACGGCAGCTCCGTTAGACCAGGGGCTGGAACACCTTTTGGGTAAATACAGTCATTCAATGAAGCTACAAATGTATGACATTTTAAGTGCACTGACCTAACTAAATTATACCAGTTGGCATAATTTTTCAACTTGAATAATTTTTCCATTTCTTTGCCACAACACTGCGGCAAAGGGAACTGGGTAGAGTCATATTAGTCCTGGAGAAAATGAGATGTTTGGATAGAGGAAGGGAAGAAAGACTTCATGCCAAAGTTTAACTAGCAGGAAGAGTAAAAAATGGCCTTCCATTTATGAAAAAAGCTTCAGAATGGCCTGACACCATGGGAGTTCGTAAGATTGTTGGGTGGAGCCCAGTCACCTCAAGCCATGAAGTTCTCATCCCTCCTTCCCCGTAACTAGATACACGAAGGCCACATTAAACCTGTCTTCCACAACATGGACCACTCTTCCGTGATCAGTGCAAATAAATTCACCAAGCAGAGAAAAGCAAAAATGTACGTCGTGTTATGCTAAGAACTGCTGATACCTTTTTTTGACACTAACGCGTTGTAGATATTTAATTCAACTGACATTTGTCACAGGCCTGTTGTCTGCTCTTCCAGAAACCACTCACCCTGTGCCCGGGTCCATTGAAAGAGAGCCCCAGCACATGTCAACGCATGGATATTCTCAAATTCTTTACAGCAGGGGTCCACAGACTGCTCTTGTAAAAACCCAGACAGTAAGTACTTTTGACTTTGTGGGCCACACATTAGTCTCTGTCACAACTCTCAGCTCTGCCACTGTGGCCTGAACACAGGTACGGACAACAGGTGCGGGAAGGGGTGTGGCTGCATGTCAACAGAATTTCATTTTAAAGCCAAGCAGCAGGGCTGTGGACAGTAACGTGCCCACCCCTGCTCTAAACCATATAAAGTCACCTGAACATCAGACTCAGAGAGAAAAGAAGAAACAGCCAAAATTCACTGTTTTTTTTTTTTTTTTGAAACATCTATCTAATTTCTTTCAGTCATGGCTGTGAAGACATGAATTAATCCCCTTAACCAGATGCAAACACAGCTTCTCTGTCAGAGTATTTTATTAATTCATGATTTATGCTTCATCTGCTTTCAAAAAGAATCCAAGGTGGCTGTTGCTAGGAATATACACATCCAGGCTTACCTACATGGTGTGATTAAAGAGACTTCACCTACTAATGTCATTCTAGGGGGAACTGTTTGTCATCAATTAGAAATTGACAAGAGGCAACGGCATGCCTCTCTAACGCTGCGTTGAGACGGGCTGTGCCACGCTTGAGCAGACAGAGCCGACAGAAAAGAGGGCGCCTCAGGAAATGATCAGGGCATATCACGATCCCGCAGAGAAAACACTCTCTGGAATAGGGTCCAAGCTAAATTTAGAGTCAGTATGAAATCATCACATTGTCCATTATTCAAGAGGAGAGAACAGGAAAGAAAAAGAACACTAAGCTTTTTTTGAGAAATTGCTCTATGCCAAGCATAGTATTTTAAAATGGGAAATCCATTCAATATTTCCAATGTTCCAAAGCAAGTACGTTTGACCACATATTACAGAAAAGAAAAAAGTAGAAACATTTTCCCCAAATTTACATAACTTGTAGTCCTTGGAGTTGGAATCTGAACCCAGCTCACTCGCATTCCAAACTGTATAGCTCTCGGTTGCACGCTACTGCCTCTTAGACACAAAAGATCAGCATTTGGCCCATCTTGAGTCAAAACTTCTCTTACTTCCTTCTAACTCTTTTTACATGAGATCTGTTCTCATTCCCCACTCATTGTTAAACCAAGTCGTAATCCATGTGACTTTAAACAAAAGTCAGTCCTGTGACTGGCGTGGAGTCTCTCATGTTTGAAGTTACTTGGCCACTGGTAACCTTACAGGCCATGTGTCAAAAATTATATCCCCTCTCTTTTCTCACTCAGTGGACAAGCCTGGCTTCCAAATAGTCCATAACTCTCATCTGTTTTGTTACAAATCAGACCTGATAGTATACTAACAACAAGAAGGAGAACAGGTATAATTTACTGCATACTAAGTATGTGCAGTAAGTTAGTAATCATTCAGAATCCTTTTATAATCCTATGAGGTAGGCATGATTATATCTCCATTTTATGCAAATTTTTCTCTTACTAAGAAAATAATTTGCTCTGGATCAGGCACCTAATGAGTAGCTAAGCTAGAATTCAAATCTACATTTTTGTAATTATTATTTTATAGTTGTTCAATTACAGTTGTCTGCATTTACCCACCCCCAGCACCCCCACCCACCCACTTCAGCCAAACCCACCTCTTCCCTTGCTTCCACACCGCCCTCCTTGGTTTTTTCCATGTATCCTTTATAGCTGTTCCTGAAAACCCTTCCTCCCACAGTCCCCCCCGCCCTGGTTACTGTCAGATTGTTCTTAATGTCAATGTCTCTGGTTATATTTTGCTTGCTCTCTTCTTTTGTTGATTAGGTTCCAAATCTACATCTTCTTAAATTATTTTCAGTTCAGACCTCAGAGAAAAACGGCAAGAATATTCTTCCTGCATATCAGTGACAAGACCCCCCAGAGAGGTGGCTATCTTCCTTTTCAGCACTACCTGGGCACACGTTTGACACCCAGGCGGGGAGCTTAAGGAAGAGTGAGCAGCTGTCTCCTTCCGGCCTACGCACTCTTCCTGCTATCTCCGTGATCCTTACAGGAACTGAGCGCTGAAAGTAATAAAAGAAGGAGGAGAAGGAGAAGAATGGGAGGGGGAAGGGAGGGAGAGAGGAAAGAAAGGGAGAGGGCAGACATTTTTCATGAGAAATAGGGACAGCTTAGTTTTTTGTTTTTTGTTTTTTTTAAGATTTTATTTATTTATTTTTAGAGAGAGGAGAAGGGAGGGAGACAGAGAGAGAGAGAAACAGCAATGTATGGTTTCCTCTCACATGGCCCTCACTGGGGACCTGGCCCGCAACCCAGGCATGTGCCCCGACTGGGAATCGAACTGGGACAGTCTGGTTCCCAGCCCGCACTCAATCCACTGAGCTACACCAGCCAGGGCAGGGATAGTTTAGTTTAAAAAAAACAACAACAACAACAAAAAAAAAACCCTTTTGAGATTTTTCTTCGGAGAATTTAAATTTATTGCCTTGGTCCAAAAGCAATCACAAGTAAAATTAAGATACTGTACTTGCCAGAACCTTTTACTAACATAGAGAAGAATTTGTACAAAACATAAAGGAAAGTGAATAAAATTTATTTTCCTCTTTTTTATTTCCCAACAGCCAGCTCCCCCAGAATATCCCTTGATAGATTTTCCAGGGTTTCAAACCTAGGACTTCAGAACTTTTTATTGACTATCAGAAAACCCACCTTCTGTGCATAACCAACTGTGCATTTTATTACCAAGCAGAAACATTCCAATTTCTCTGACATAGTTACACATGGATGGTTTTTCAGTTTTTTCTCACAACAGACTGTAATAATGACTCTCTTTTCCTATAAGGAATCAAGATATGATTCTTAAACAACAGAGACTGTAACTGTATTAGCAGCACAACGAGTCACCCTATCACTTATATCCTGCATAAATGTGAGATGCATCTGCTGAAACCGAATCCGTGGGCTCCCTTTAATGGGCCAAATGTCCACAAGGGCAGAGCAGTGGGAGGAAGTGATCCAGCTGCTCGGACTACAAATCTTTTGTCCTTGAAAGAAAAATCAGGAAAGCATCATGTGAAAAATAAATGTACGTACTTTACCTTGGAAAAAGATTAGCAAAGCTTAGTTAGGATACTGATCATTTGACCACTCACATTATTTATTCCTCACAGGATGTCTGGCAAGAGTGAATTTTCCTCCCTGGTGTGTTCCTCAAACTATAATTTTCAAACTTTTCTAAGGCCTCTTCAAGGCAGCAAAAGACCATATAATCTACCTGCTCTTCCTCCTCCCATTGCTACCGCAAACGAAACCCCACCGAGTAAGTGGAAAGAAGAGTGTTGTTGCTGATAAAGGAAGGAGATGAACAAAATGTTCCTTCATGTCAAAAACAAAAATAGAGCATAAAAATATTGTATAAAGCACCCCAGCAACCTCAATCTGCTCAGAGCATTTCTCGATGTCCCGCGGTGATCTGCAAATGCCCCTAGACTCGGGCAAGTCTACTTTGTTAGAGGACAGAAGATTTTCATCACGAGAGGAAGTTGGACTAGTGGTTGGGGGAGAGAAAAAACGTTCATGTTCTAAAGTTGAAAGGGAGCTCGCGCAAGAACTGCTCCAAGTCTGCTGGGACTGCCTACTCCTTCCTGTCACTCTCACTGCCCCCAATCTCACGGGCAGAGGGTGACAAGGCCACCCTAGAACCTCTGGGAAGACCACGACATCGCTGGCCTCAGCCCTCCCACGTGTGGCCGGAGAGGGAACTGAAAAGCACAGACGGCTCGTTAGAAAAGCTGCACCTCCCAAGTCACTCATCTTCTCACTCTGAGGGCGTCAGGCTCAATTTCTTTTCCATTGTACCAAAAGCAGTAAAGAGAAGAGAGCTCTCAGCTCTGCTGGGGAAAGCAAGTGGCCTGACAGCACTGAAGATGACGGAGTCGCTCTGGCAACGGCTGTGGCAATTGGTGAGCACGCACAGAGCTGCATACTTGGGCGCTAGCAGGCACGATAAGCCGCTCGGGGCAGTGGCAGGCAGTGGGGGTGGGCACGGGGGCAAAGCAAACTTCTGCTCAGCACGTGCCCGAGCCACCTGAGGCGCCTCACTCTCCTTACTGTGAGTGAAGATGGAGTGGGAAATGAGAAATGGATCTCTTAGGAATTGTGCTGTTGAAATTTACCACTGAGGAAACCCAGGACATCTAGGGAGTTTTGTTTATAGGAGGAAGGCTGTGATTATCAGCATCACAATGAACGTTTATTGGGCACTGGCTTTGGCCCAGGCACTGTGCTACCTACCCACTTTGCATGCATTATCTTTTCAATCCTCGCAACACCTCTATGTGATGGATACGGCACTTCCCTGATAGGGTATGGCTAAATCACAAATGCGGAAAAGGGACCCCTTGGGAAGTTGAGGATCTTGCCCAAGATTATGTAACTGGCACATGGCAGAATAAAGACTGGTCCTCGGGTCTATTTTACTTCAAAACTGGCCTCTTTAAACAATGCTGAAGTTCTCCAGCAGCCCTGTCTTGAACCTCTCCTGAGGAACATCGTGTATATTCACATTTGTATGCCACTCACACAGCAAAGATTTATGAGGACCTGCTATGCGCCAGGCTCAGTGCTCAGCGTGGGGAAACATTTCTGCACAAAAATCAGCAGAGCCCCGGTCCTTTTGGAGCTTTCATTCTAATGGGGAGGAGATAGGCATTAATCAAATAGTTGCACAAATAAATGCAAAATTGTAACTGTGATCAATTTTATATAGGATTTTAAAGCAGATGACGGGGGCATTTGCTTAGTCTGAGGGTTTCCTACAAAAGGGACCAGTGAATGAACTGAGGAAGAATTAGTAGAAAATGACTAGATTAAAGTTGGTGCTGAGAAAAACATTTCATGTCACACTAAAGCCCTGTGGGGGGAAGGGAAGTGGACCCCTTCCAGGAATTAAAAAGGGAGGAGGCTGTTACTGTGACTACAGAGAGAGAGATAAAGGGTCTATGAAAGATTTTTGAAAAAAGAGAATCTTGCCTGTGTTTCAGTGTTGGTGGGAAGACTTCAGTAATAATAATGGCCAACGTTTAGCATTCTGGTCATATGCAAACAACGGTCTAAATGCTTGACATGTATTAATTCATGTAATCTGTCTTATAGGCCTCTGAGTGTTACAGGGTGCAGCCAAGAAATGGGCCCAAACAAGGATTTATAGTAGGGTCCAGAACTCAAGGTATCCAGGAAATATTAGAAATATGTATATAGAATGTTCTTACCCCCACAGGTCTGAACTGGGTGGGGGATGGGACTCATAGAGCATGGCCATTCAGAGCTGTTGGGTATAGGAGCAGCTTTGCAGCCAGCCTCTACCATGGTCATTTAACATATCTATAACCTTTAACCGGTTCTGTAGATATGTTAAATATCTGTGGCCATACTTTGAGCAAGGGGGATGGAGGAGATTTCCACCCAGGATGTAGCCGAGAGGCAACTCCCCCTAGACACAGCGCCTGCGTGAAAACTTGGAGATGGTTGGCTCTGGGCCATGGGGTCACCCCTGCCCACAGCTAACATGACAGCCCAGAAAAGCTGGAGGAATATGAAGTGCTGGCAGGTGTAGTTGATTGAAGGAGGAGTCGGTAATGGGGAAGGTCGGTGCAGGGGATTTAAACCCAGACACAGCAGCCATATCTCTCTCTTGGACCAGGCAGCTGAGGAGTGGGTACCCCTCAGCCTGAGAGACAGAGGCAGGACCACGTGGCTTTGGGTGCCTTTTCTGCCACACGGCCTAGGAAGCAGCAGAGACTTTGCCTGGAAGGAACGGGGTGAAAGGACTCTTACTGGTAGGCCATGAGAAGGTGCCACATGGTTTTGGATTAACTGGAGTTCTTTGGATTAATTTGGAGATCGCAGTGGTGACACAGCGGATGGTGTTGGAACCGAGAATCTGCCTGAATCACGCTTCTACTTCTTCTACGGTACCCTGGACTGGGAAAAGGGGGGAAGGAAGGACTGCGGGTGTTTGTGGGTATTCTAGAGAACTCTGGTATCTCAAAGAAGGCCTTAAGTCATTATCCCAGGACTGTATAACTTGTAAATAAATAATTCTTTTCCTTTTCACAAGTCTCTGGTATTGAGAGATGTCTTTCCATTGGCAACGTGCATAACGGACCTGTGGAGCGGTGCTGGGTATCGTTGGATGCCCTGGCACCCTTTGCTCTGTAACATGAGGACAAAACATTGCACTCTTATTTTTCTCATTACACGGATAAGGAAATGGAAGCACAGAATTTAAGTAACTGCCCAGATAGTAAATGTCAGAGACCCTGGGTTCTTGATCTTAACCAATATGGAATCCTACCTCTATCTCCTATGAAGAAGGAAGTGAATATATTAGAGAAAGTTGTATTAACAGGTTAAGATGGTAGTACTTAAATACCAGTGCATGTAAGAATCAATAAGGGTGCTTACTAAAATTCAGATTCCTGTGCCTTATCTACCCCCTAGTTTCTAAAACAATAGATTGGGGCTTTTTTTATGCTCAGTCCAGATGATTCTGATGCAAGTGCTCCAGGGTCAAAGCTTAAAGAAATACTGCTTTGCTTAACAACTCGGAGGGTGAGTACACATGTCGTGGGTCAGTATGACTGGTACAGGAGCCTGGGGGAGCTTCCCTCCAATGGCTCCTATTTATCTTGGGAAGGATAGGATAGCACACACAAACAGGGCAAGATAAGCGTTGGCCTCATCTGAAAGACTCTCATCAACTAGGAAAAAACTGAGAACAACCCACCGCCCCGGGGGAAGGCTCCATTACTCGTCCACTTTTGCCCCAAGAGTGGCTTAAGAAGACTGTCTACTCCTCAAGCAATTGCAAGCGTGAATGCATATCTTAAAAGAGCAACAGAAAGGCCAGGTGATTGAGGAAATGGTAGATGAAGAGTGGAGGTAAACTAAGTCTGGAAAGGATGCTGCAGGCTAGAAGTCCTATGAGAGGAGACCAATAAGATCCACTAGAGGAAAAGAGGTATTAATGTCTAAAAGGGAGGTGAACAGGCGACTTGATTTATTTACAGTGTCCTTGTTTAAAACAGTTTTATCCCAGAATTATTTCCAAGAACTTCCTACTGGCCTCCCGGTACACTGAGATTCACATCTGAAAAATCAGCAGGGACCACAGGGAACATCTGTGGTCTTCCACTTACACAGCTAATGGCCTTTCCTCAAGTCTTACATCACCAGGGGACACAGCCAACATATGCCGTAAGGATGTAACCGGCTGCAGGGAAAACATTCATTGTCAGGGACAATTGCCCAACTCCTCAATATTCAGCTATAGAGGAAAGAAAATTCTACTTAATGGAAATATCAAAAGTTGACTTGTCTTCATTCTTTCCTGTATCCTTCTCATTGCCTGTTTCAGGCACTCCCAAGTAGCAAATCTACAACTGGGCTCAGATAAGAAATTCAGGAAACTCCCAATGATTTTCATATTTAGAAATTTGTAATCCACATATAACACAAGTGCTTTATTTAGCTAACAATTTCCACTGCCTACTCCTCATCATCCGTAAATAACGTACCCAGTACCTTTAACTGAGGAAAGATGCCTACCTTGAGTTTAACTTTGTCTTTCCCTAGCCTGGGACCATGAACTGAAATAGTCAACATTCAGGTGTTCAGAAAAGAAGTAAGATTTCTTGTCTCCAGTTTCGAATGTGGGGAACCTGGAAGTCTCCATTACTTCTTAGCCACAAACAAAATCCTAAATAGGTTTTAAAAAATCAATAATTCTTGGATCTGTAAGAAAAGGGAGGACAGAGGAAAACGGCTGCCCCAAGACTGAGAAACAGACGAGGACACGGGGAGTCGCCACCCACAGGAGCAGAAACCACCACGGGAACCAGCGCCAGGGTCGGAATCCTGAACTTCATTTTACAAATTGGGGCACGTTCGGTGTGAACGGCTCTGAGAATTAAAAACTTCAGAAGGATCAGTCATGGGGCTCCCCACACTATTGTTAGAAGTAAAAGAGGCACCTCCTCTCTCATGAATGAGTACTGGGCGCAAAAGGGAGCATCCCTGTCTTCAACTCCTCATGAGTTTTCGGAGAAGGGATAATCCACTCATTAAATTGAACTGGAAACAGAACTTGCCTCGGTAACCAGGAAAAATGTCCATGAACTCAGGCCAAACCAACACTTCCATTCCTGGCCTCGTGGGCAGCCATCCCGCCCTTTAGGAAGTGCCTCAGACAGCGCTCTGCTGTGTTTTCCCAGGGAAGAAGCTCCTGTAGGTCACTGTGTCTCGGCCCTGACCACCAGAACAGCTAGAGCTCAGTCATCTGTGCCCCTCATCCCATCCAGGGGAAGAGTCAGAAATTCCTATTTAAATAACAGTGTTGGTGGAGAAACAGGAGTAAGAGGAAAATTACAGGACACCCTGAAGGGCTATGGAAAATCATTTAAAAATACATGTTCATAATACATAATGTACATACACATATAATATAAATAAATACCTAATACTAAATATACACAATGTATTACAAAAGATTTATATAAAACATTATATAAAATATACACAATGTATCTTCTTCCTGTCCAGAAGGTACCCAACCATGTGTAGTATGAAAAATAGAGACATGTATTGAAGAAGATACAAGATACAAGAAACATTGTACATAGGACAGTGACACCTCAGTCCCTTTCAAAGTAGGCACCTGGGTACCTCACACAGTTCTCTCAGTTACCATCAGCTGCCCCGTTGTATTTTCCTGAATCTCATCGACAGTCTGAAATCTCTTCCTTTCAAAGGTGATTTTAGTTTTGGGAAAAGCCAGAAGTTGCAGGGCGCCAAATCTGGGATATAGGGTGGCTCAGTTACCTGGGTGGATTTGATGTTTCTCAAAAAAACTCTGCACAAAATATGATGCATGAGCAGGGGTGTTCTCATGATGAAGCTGCCAATCACCAGTTGCCCAGAGCTGCAGCCTTCTGAATCATCTGAATAGTTTCTGCGGATGAATGTTCAAGCTTAAAGCAAAATTGGATGCAGATTCATTGTTCTACTCGCTCAGTCATTTTGAGTGTGACAGCCACACAGTACACATGCTCACTCAACGGTATCTACTGCCCTCACTGACTAGTGCATCATTGTTCACTCATGCACATTCCAGTCCACTCTCCTTGGCTGCCAGCTTATAGCAATGTCATGTAAACCATTCTTGTTATGTTAATATTGGCTGGACTTTTTATGGACAGACTTTATATATATATACATATATGAGTATACATATATATGTATATATATGTGTGGGTGTGAATAATTATATATAATATATACATTTATATATACAGACACACACACACACTTATATGTAAAATATTGCCCTCCCTTCCACCTAACACATACTGGCTTTTATTTTACAGTGCTTTAGAGGATAACCAAAAGATTCAAGAGAATTAAAATTAAAAGCACAGAACAGATTTTAGTAGGATGGGTGGTTGTCGAAACTTGATTTGTAAGGTCAGTCTTAAAAGCTGATCCAACCCACGGTAAATGGGTGACTGAGGAAAGAAATGATTTGGCGATAGCTTCCAACATCCTTCCATCTCCAAACATACAAGTTCAACAACCCACGCTGTTCCCTTATTCTTCCTCCAAATAGGAAGAAACACTTCTGGTGAGACATCTGTTTTGGCTCCCAACGGCCCTGAGAACACACTGAACAGCATGGGACCTGCGTGCCGGGAGGAAACCAGGGTGGGAAGGAACAGGCTTGGGACCGCTTGGGTGGTAGGCAGTCCCTTCTGTGACCAAGGACAGCACCTGGCTTTTGGAGCTTAGAAAACTTTATCCATGGCACACTGATTTTTTACATACTTTGATTCTCCAGGACATTAAGAGATGTGCAAAGATAAACTTCCCTCCACAAAGAAGGGAGCATCGAGGCAGGAGATATAGATGTGTGCATTTTCCTGTCGCCACGAACAAACTCCTAGTGATAGAGCAGTCTGTAGGCTTACAGCTGAAAAGAGAAACCTCTGCTTTCTTTATGATAAAAACATTGCTAGGAGAAGTGTGTTTGTGAAGTGTAAATCTCCTTAGGGGACTGAAAGAGCCTTTTTACAACCAGAGAATGGCATTGCCTGTCCCAAAGCAAACACGACAAGCACACTGTGGTTCTGCCAGCTTTTTCTGTTATTGTCTGTCTCGGAGGAGCCCGACCTGACTTCTGTCTTTACTGGCTGGACTATTGTCAAAATGTTAGAGCTCACATTTAACTAAAGGTAAAAATCACCAATGCAAATAGCTGATATTTAAGCAATTCTAAATAAAGGGCTTCTCCCATGGGGTCATATGCTAGGACCTCAATAGGACATGACTGAAGCCAGCTGAAAATAGAGAACAAAAGGGCCCACTGCAATGCTCATCCACGCCCCTGCCGGGCACCTGATGCTCTCAGCAGCCTGCCCACATCACCCTCTCCAGGCACCACACGCATTTCTTTATATCAGGTCCTCTTCTTCAGTCATACCAAGCTTCTTCTTGCTTTCTATTCACCATGAATTTACTGCCTCACTGGTTCTTTTTGACCTGTCTCTATACTCACCATTGCAATTCCAACCGGTGTGAAGAACTCGCCTCCTTGAAAACTTGAGACTTTAGACCACTGGATTTTCCCTTATCGGACTTCCATTGTGCTCTCTTGCATACAATTAATTGATCCTTCAAGCAATTCTGTTCCCTAGTTATCACTACTATACAACCAATTGTTCCCCTCAAATACAATAGACCACAGGTGGCACACACAAGGCCCACGGGCTGAATCCAGCCCTCTACCTTGTTTCTACCCGGTGGCCGCATCCAGCTGTCACTTAGCTGTTAAGGAGTAATTACATTTCTACAGTCCTAAATTACAATCAGCCCTTGTGGCCCCTGGTGAAAATGAGTTTGACACCCCTGCAATATATACTATACTATACAAGCAATTGCTTCCTCAAATATATGTAGATAAATATGTCAACAAAGAATATTATATGTGATATTTAAAAAAACACGTTAACGGATAAAGAAAGACGGGGGTGGCATTGAAATTGTAGGCAGCTGATCAGGGAAGACAGCCTCACTTAAGCAGGATACATTTGAAGTGAACAAAGGAGCCAGCCGTGCGAAAGGCCGGGAGCAGGAATGTGGAGAAATCCAGAGAGCAAATCAAAAAGGGCTGAGAGGAAACTAGCTAACGTGCCTTACCGGAACAAAAAGAAAGCCAGTGCGTGATGGAGAAAGCAGTAGTGATGACTTCAGAAAAGAAGGCAGTGGGAGATGGTGTGTGGGGTCCCTGCTGGCCAGGTAAGGAGTTTGGGTGCCATTCTAAAAACAGTGCAAAACCTCTGGAGGACTTAAACCCCAAGGAAGGGGGTTTAGTTGGTTTATGTTATTAGCACATCTCTCTGTTTGTGGTGTGGAAAATAGACTGCAGGAAGGTAAGACTGGGGCCTAGAAACTGATCTGTTGAGATTTCACGTGAAAGCCCCAGCGTGGTAGCCTTGAAGAAAGAGTGCAATTGGTGACATCCTCTGAAGAGAGGTGGCAAGATCTGGTGTTGGACTGAACACAGGTTATGAGGGAAATAGATCGATCAAGAATAATTGCTAGATTTTGGGCCTAAGCCACTGGACATCAGGCGGCCCTGATGGACCAGTGTTTCTATTACATCTCAGTCAATAAACATTATTATTATCTATCAACCATTGAATACCTACTACGTATTGTTTTAGCCATATTTATAATTGCTACATAAGCTTGGAAGGTAAGTGTTGTGACCAGTATCTAAGAGATAAGGAAAATGAGCCTCAAAAGCTTAACTAACTTATCCCAAATCGCACAGCTAAGGTAGTTTTCAAATAACACCCAATACACCGTCTCTATCCAGTTACAACCCCCTTCACTGCCCACTGGCTGCTGGATGAGCATCAACACTACAGGACCTCCGTCCACTGTGTGGGCAAAGAAAACAGACCAGACAGAGAGCCGTGAAAGTGAACTTCACTTCTGTCTAGACGGTGGGATTACATAAGTTTTTTTTTGTATTCATTTACATATCTCTGGGAAGTATTTTCTGTTTTTTATTGCTTGTTTTTTGTTACATTTTCTAAAAAGAAAATTCAGGAATCTAAATCCAGGTCTGGAGACAACCAAATTCAAATTCCAGCTCTACACCCTAATAGTTATACAAGGGGAGACACAAACAATGAAATTTATTTATGAGAAATTGTGTATTTATTTTTACATATTTAAACTTCAGTCACCTTCAAAGTACTCTCCATTTGATACAACACATCTTTCGAGATGTTTTTTCCACTGCTCAAAACGGTATTTGGATTCATCGATTTTGATGCCTTTTAGTGCTTCTGCTATTTTTTGTTTCGCCTCCTTCACATGGGCAAAATGTTTCCCTTTAAGGACTTTCTTCATCTGGGGAAACAAAAAAAAAGTCGCTTGGAAGGAGATCAGGTGAATAGGGAGGGTGGGGCATGGGGTTCAGGCCATTTTTGGTCAAAAACTGCTGAACACTCAGTGTGGTATGGGCAGGTACACTCGTAAATCACCCATCACGAAATGGGGCAAATGCCTTGAAAGAGTCATCAAAAAAATTCAGTGAAGCCAACGCAGCCTCTCACAACAACGCCAGCTGGTACAGTGATATAGATGGGTTCCTAGAACACTCACCTAGCGGGGGAAGCCTGTACTACAAGGGGCCTGCCCTCCAGAAGATGATTCTGATTTTTTTGCATCCCCCCTCGTATATCTTTCAGCAAGTTTCCTAGCTGCTAACTGTTCATTTATTTGTTGGTAAATTGGGCACAATAATATTTACCCTGGAGGTGTGTAAGGATTCAAATGAGAAATGTAGGAAGCATTTAACACAATATCTGCCACACAGAAAACCCTCAATAAATAAATGGTATCTATAGTGTTTCAAAGATAGTTTTCAAAAGTGGGCACCAGGACACAAACGAACAGTTATCCAAGTCAGTATTTTATTCTGTGTAATTTATTTCTACCTCACTAGATGAGGCAACTCTGACAAGAGAAAGCGACTTGCCTCATAGCCATGATTAATTAGAGCCAGGACAAGAATTCTCACTTCCCAATTCCCTGAGCACATCCCCTAAACCACCAGGTGTCTTGGATGTCATGTATTTTTTAAACTGCTACCCACTGCATTGCTTCTGGCTTCTGTAGGCATCCAAACCGTAGCTTCTACAGACTGGCCACATTCAGATGTGTAGCCTATAAAGTCACGTAAGCCTGCTCAGGGAAGATTTCTACATCAAAGTTCTGCTAAGAATACACACTGCTGAAAAATCTGTTGCTAGCAGAAAAATTGTCAATGTGACCTTAAGAGATATTTTTATTTGGAACATCTACAATCTGATCATTTGTGTGTCTTAAAAGAATTACATTTTCTAATTTACTTTATCAAGTCACAAAAGATAAAAAAGTCTGAAATCTGCAACACAGAGATCACTCCTAAAGGCAGAGATAATCCCCTTGAGGTAGTTGTTAGAATGGGAAGCAGTTCTGGTTAATTATCAAAATCACTTGAAGAATTTAGTAAAAATTATAGATTTCTCCAAATCCAAATTCTCAGAGATTTTGGTTTAGTAGGTCTGGGGTGGAGCCTAAGAATAAATATTTTTAAACTGACTATTAGCAACCAGGGAAATGCAAATCAAAGTCATAATGAGCGCTATAATCCAAGAAACAAGTGCTGGTGAGGATATGAAGGAACTGGAATCTCCGTACAACGCTAGTAGAAATGCGAAATTGTACTGAAGCTTTGGAAAACAGTCTAACCATTCCTCAAAATTTTAAAAATAGAGTTACCGTATGACGCAGTAATTTTTCTCCTCAGTACACACACACAAAAATTGCAAACATATGCCCAGACAATAACTTATGTATGGTTATTCATAGCAGCATTATTAAAAAAATATATAGAAATAATTCAGATGGCCATCAAACAATGAACTGATTAATAAAATGTGATCTATTCATACAATCACATATCATTTGCCTATAAAAAGTAAGGAAGCACTAACACATGCTGCCCATAGGTGAATGTTATAAACATTGCTCTAAGTGAAAGAAGCCAGTCACAAAAGACCACATAGTGCTTGGTTCCATTTATATGAAATGACCAGAGTGGACAAATATGTAGATACAGGAAGTAGATCAGTGGTTGCCTAAAATTGGGGGATCAGGTAGGGGCAGTGGGGCAATAGACTACTAATGGGCACAAAGTTTTTGGTAGGATAATTAAAATATTCTGAAACTGCTTGCAGTATGGTTGCACAACTCTGTGAATGTACTAAGGCCATTGAATTGTACAAGTTAAATGAGTAGATTGTATGGCATATGAATTATAGCTCAATAAAACTATTACTTATTTTTAAAAAGTTGCACAGATGATTTTGCTGGATAGACAGGTTTGAACATGATTGTTCTAAGTCCTAGATACTCTAAGTGTGGCCCACGGACCAGCAGTAGCTACCCGATTTGAAAACCTGTTAGAAATGCAGGCTCCACACTGGCCAGGTGGCTCAGTCGGGTGCAGTGCCATCCTATTCACCAAAAGGCTGTGGCTTCCATCCCCAGTCAGGGTGTACTGGAGGCAACTGATCAACTTTTTCCTTTCACATTGATGTTTCTCTCTGTCTCTCTCGTTCTCTCTCTCTAAAATCAGTAAACATATCTTCAGGTGAGGACTTTAAAAAAACAAGCTCTGACTGGTGTGGCTCAGGGGGTTGGGCATCATCCTGCAAACCTAAAGGTCACCAGTTTGATTCCCGGTTGGGGCACAATCCTGGGTTGCAGGCCAGGTCCCTGGTTGGGGGCATGCAAGAGGCTACAAAGAGATGTTTCTCTCCCTCTTTTTTTTTTCCTTTCTCTTCTCCTCTCTCTAAAAATAAATAAAATCTTTAAAATTAAAAAAAAGAAGAGAAACGCAAGCTCTTACTGTTGGGGGTGGAACTTGATATTCTGCATTTTAACGTGAACCCTAGTTGCTTGAAGTTCACATTAAGTTTGAAAAGCACCAATTTTAAGGTACTATTTAGAACTTTTTCAGAACATGTCTATTTAATCCCAAATAATCAATCCAAAGGCTTTGACATCCTAATGCCTGAACTGGATGAGCAGGCTGACATCAAGAGTTTGTTCAATTGTGGGAAAATTTGACTAAAACTCTCTTGGAGAAAGTTTCAAAGAGAAGACCTTCATAAATAAATCTCCTCAGTATGTCAAAGGAGTTTTAAATAGTATTACTAGAATCTCACTGGAGAACATAAAAGTTTCTGATTTTAGTGAAGGGGAGAAGAGGATTATGTTAACCAGAGTCAGTGAGCCCAGGTAGAGAGGTTTAGGGAGTTAGAGTTGAGAGGAAGGTGCATGTCTGCACAATCTGACATGCAAGACAAATCCTTCTCCTATTGTTTTGATTTGGCTTTAGTTATCGTAATGAAAAACTGTGATGTTTTTACACTGTCACAAAAGAACTGTGGCTTTTCTGTCACAATCTATGTAGGTCATCTCTTGTGGTTTATCATACCTCCAACAGTTAGATTTCCTTTTATTTATTCTTTCTTATTTTTTCCCAGCTTTATTGAAGTCATTGTGCTCAGTGAAATAAGCCAGAGAGAAAAAGACAAATACTATATAATCTCACTTATATGCGGGATCTAAAAATGTTAAGCTCATAGAACACGAGAGGAAGGTGCATTTTTAAAAGTTTAATTCTGCATCACTGAGATTTTATGTTGGACCCTAGGGGCCCTGTTTTCAAGTAGACAGACACAGCACATTCGCTTGCCATTCCAATTAACACTGCAGGGTTTACTTAATTCAAATGCAGGCCATTATGCACCCACACAAAATTGCAAAAACCACAAAACATTGCAATATAGGACCATTTTTATGTTCTTAGTCTATCACAGTGGCTGTATTGTATGGTTATTGGACGAACAGTTGATAGACCAACTTAGTTTGACTCTCAGGAATACCGTTTAATAGCTTTATAGTCGATGCAGGCCACTTAAGCATTTTAAGCCTCAGTGTCCTTTTCTTCAAATAGCTATAATAGCTTTGTAAAATTGCGGTGGAAAAAAGATGGCACAAAGCACATAATGTCTTTAATGCACTTCTTTTTATTATTTTTTATTTTTGTTGTTGACACTATTACAGACATGCCCATTTCCCTCCCCCCACCCCGCCTCCACCCAAACCTCCCCCTCATGGATCATGCATACATGTCCTTTGGCTCGTCCGTTCACCTTCTTTCACCAGTCCCCCACCTTATTCCTCTCTGAAAGCTTTAATATACTTCTTAGAACATAGTAAGCTGTCAATGTTAGCTGTTATCACCACGATTCTAAAACAGGGATATCAGCAATGTTTGACAGTATACATGCTTTTATACCATTTTATAATTTGACTACAATTTAGTTTAAAAAGATGAAATGTATTTCCTGTCAAATTTGACAATGTATAAGGCAAAAATGGATCCAAACATAGAGCTAGAGGACATCAAATGAGATACCCGAAAGCCCAAGTTAAGTCATTTACCAAGAAAGAGAATAGTTGGCCTATGTCCTCCTCTTATGTCGATTGGACAAGTAAGCTGTCAATAAAAGTTCCTGTTAGGGGTTGATGGGTTGAATTGTGTTCCCCTCAGAATTCTTATGTTGAAGTCCTAACCCCTGCTACTTTCAGAAAGTGAGCTTATTTGAATATAGTATTGCCGTAGATGTAATTAGTTAAGAGAAGGTCATACTGGAGTAGAAAGGACCCCTAATCCATACAACTGCTGTTCTCATAAAGAAGCGAGGAGGAATTCGGGCACAGACACCACACATAAAGAGAACGCTATATGAAGATGAAGACAAAGACCTGGATGAGGCTTCTACAAGCCAAAGAATTTCAAAGTGTGCCAGTAAGTCTCTTGAAAAGCTAGGCGAAAGGCACAGAACAGATTCTCTCTCGCAGCCTTCAAAAGGAACCAATTCCACCGACATCTGATCTTAGACTTCAAGGCTCCAGAACTGTGAGACAATAAACTTCTGTTGTGTAAGGCACCTAGTTGGTGGTGCTGTGTTAGGGCAACCCTCGGAAACTAATATGGTGCCAAATAAGTGGCTTGGTAGCAAATCCTGCAGTCCAACGGGTCTACATATTCAGCACAACTTCACATCACCTGGGGGACTCCTTAAAACCTATATAGCTGGGCGTCACCTCCAGAGCTTCTACTTCAGAATATCTAGGGTGAGGTGGGAGAATTTATGTTTCTTATAGATTCTCAGAGAAAAGGTATCCCCGAGGGATGGAGACTGGGGTTCAAAAACTGGCCACCGGCGGGAGAACACAAGTTCTGGGGTCCTACCTCCTCATAAAATCTCCAAGTCTTCTCCGCTTCATTCTTCTCCCCAAACCTCGTTCTTATAACAAAATGAGGGAACTAGTTTATTTTTAATCAATTGAAAATATTATTTTTGACCATAATAATGATCGATCAGCTGCATCAAATCAGTCAAGATTGGGAACTGCTACTTTATATCATTAAAAAGAATTTGCCAAAGTGTTTCCTATACTCTTAGAAACTAAAGTTGAAAGCTTTAGGGTGCATTGGATTTACCTCGGAGATCTGGGGCCCACACTAGATTTGCTGAAGCAGAATTTCTACGGGTGAGAACAAAGCAATTGAATTCTTAACTGGCTTTTCAGGTAATTCTGATGAATACCAAAGTCTAAAAAGTATTGGGTTAGTTTTAGACTATGTCATAATCCACCCAACTTTTTTCTCATATGCAAATGAACTCGTCTTTATACCAATGTGTAGCTCTGCGGTATCGTGAGGTATAGGGAAATGGACATGAGCTTTGCACTCAGCCTGACTTGGGTTCATGTCCTACCTCTGCTCATGAACAGCTGAAGGATTTTGACTAAGTTATATAGGGTCTCTGAGTCACAGTTTATTCATCAATCCCACGGGGCCAGTCACACTCTTTCTCTAATTAGTTGAGAATTAGCATATATATATGCTAACTTAAAAAAATTAATCAAAAAAATAATAGATATGTATTAGAAATAAAAGACATTATCTGCAATTCTCCTGGGAACTGTATCTGTTATCATTAACTCTTAAGAGAGTATCAATAAATGACAGCAGAATCCCTTACTATATTTACAAAGTTTCACAGACACTAATTAGCAGGCTCTTCCAAGTATCTAACAATGCCTAGCATATAGTAGGTACGGCTAATAAACATTAGCTTATTGCAATAAAGTAATACCTTATAAGATAGGTGATAAAAACTCAGAATTTGGACACAGAGTGCCTGAGTTCAAGTCTTGGCTTTGCTATGTAACCTCTCTATGATTAAATTTCCTCATTTATAGCATGGTAATAATAGAAACTACAATCACAGACATGCCAGATGTACTCAATGAGTTAATATATGGCACTACATACGGGCTTGCTTTATCCTTCTTCTTCCCATTAATATTATTATTAATCATGGAACTATTAAGAGGATGCCAATAAGAGGCTGGTGGCAAGAAACAGGAAAACCATTTTAGAAAAAAAAATGACTTTTGAATTATTCTCATAAAGAGACATAAAAGTCAACCTTGCATTATCACACACTAGAATTTTTTCAGTCATTACAGTAACCAACCAGGGAAAGTGATTATGAAATTGAGGCCTCCAACAAGTCTGATGTATGTTGGTGATCACCGCCGGTAACTTGTGCCTCAAAATTACATTTTAAAATAAATCAAAATAATGAGGGTCAGGGAGCCAGGAAGACTAAAACTGTCTTTGTTGACCCAGTAACCACCATGTTATTTACTCGTCATTTAGGCATGAGCTGGCTCTGTGTGACATATGGATAAATACTCAAAAGTTACTTTAATAACCAGCCCTGGCTGGTGTAGCTCAGTGGATTGAGCGCGGGCTGGGAACCAAGCGGTCCCAGTTCGATTCCCAATCAGGGCACATGCCTGGGTTGCGGGCCAGGTCCCCAGTGAGGGCCATGTGAGAGGCAACCACACATTGCTGTTTCTCTCCCTCTCTTTCTCCCTCACTTCCCCTCTCTCTAAAAATAAATAAAAATAAAATCTTTAAAAAAAATAAAAAATTACTTTAATAACCAGATTCCTTCAAGCACAGCAGGTTTAATACTATTCATTGCAGCACGATTTGGGAACTATTACAAGTTCTACCAAATATTGGAGCCATTTGGACTCGTCTGGATTAAATAAGAAAGTATAAGGGAAACTTCTTACTGTACCAGGCACATGAAGATCATTCAATAAAAGTTAATAGATTCTGAAGGAAATCATACAACAGGGAAAATTCCTACCTATGTTAAGAACCAAGCAATATAACGGAAATAAATGGAGCTCAGGGTACAAAAAAATAAATAAGAAGGGAATAGAAAGGAGGCTAATGGAGGTCATTGATTTTCTTTTTTTGTTTGTTTTTCTTATTTTATTGCTGTTCAAGTATGGTTGTCTGCATTTACCCCCCACCACGCCCCACCCTGCCCCCCCCCAGACACCCCAACCATCCCAGCTTTGCCGAGAGCACCCATGAAGGGGAAGCGGGCTGTGAGGAAATCCCAGATTTTGCTCAATTTATGCCTTTCATCCAAGAGCTACACAAGAGGCAGGGTCAAAGAGCCCAACCTGAGCTGAGCAAATGAATGGTCTCGGGGAAGACGTTCGGGCTTCCTTTGCCCACCAGCTGAAAATGAGGGTCCTACTGAACTCAGCTGACCTGGGTTTTGGTTCCCGATTCTGTCATTCACTCCATACTGTTTTGGGAGAGTCTGCCTCTCAAGCTTTCCATCTCCCTATCACTAAAATGGGGACAGTAACAGTAGGTACCTCAAAGGGTTTCATTCATTCAACACAGTTTTTGAGTGCTCACTTCGTGCTGGGTAATATTTGTGGCCTTGGGAACACAGTGGTGGACAAAATGGACAAAGTCTATCCCTTTGTTAGAACACAACATGGCATTGAGGTTCTGGCTGGGGAGACTGTAGCAGAGGGCAGAACCCTTGATTGTTCTGGGCCCCCCTCAAAGCTAGCAACTTCTTGGGTGATGCAGCAACTCAAATCAGGTACATAGTGTCCCCATTCCTTCAAGTCAGGTCGCCTTCTTAGTTGCAGAAATGGAGAGCTTAACCTTAGAAGGGATAACCTGACATGTCTCAGACCACTGCACACCCAGAAATCGCAGAGAGGAGAGAGCCCCTGAATCGTGGTGGGGTTTACTTCATACCTCGTAGCAGGCAAATGTCTTACCAAGCAGCAAGAGGAGGTGCTACTTCCTGCTCACTGGATCCAGTCGGTGTAACAGCATCAATATAAGGGACTGCTGTGAGGTGGCGTGAACAGATCAGACTCCATTGTGGCTCAGCGGTGGGTATTTAATGATACATGTGCAAACGGTGCTTAACACGGTTCGAGGCCAGAGCAAATCCTTGACAAATGTTTCCTGTTGTTCCTCGGCTCAAAATATCGGAGCCTGTAAATCAGGATTCTAGGCAGGGGCGAGTGGCAGCAGCTTAGAAAAGCTCCTCATGTTATCGGCTTCTTTTCTACAAACAGCTCTGGTTTTTCTTCTCCTTATTTACCATCAAATTGTTTTTCACAAGGCATGAATGAACGTTTTACGCTACATCCCCATAAATATTTCTCAAATTAAAGCACAATTTAATTGCATCTCAGCAATGCTCCCTTGTGACCGCACCATTAGGCTTAATGAATAATTCATCAGCTTCCTGGGGCGCGTTCCGCTTCTCTTAAGAACAAGAAGAAATAAAGCGGTGTTTGCCTTCCAGGTCCTGCTTTTTCCTCATCGCAAATGCACGCGCAGGGCGGCCTGGCAGGCTGAGAGATGCCCCGGGCTCGCAGGCGGGGGAGGTGTGGGTCACCCTTGTCAGGTTAAGCTCGGCCTGCTCCATCCGCCTCGTCCTGGCACAGAAAGGTTGTTTGGGGGCCTCTGCCCGCCCCGAACTCTGGAAATGCAGCTGCCTGGCAGGCGTCTCAACTTAACCCGTGCCTGGCAGAGCGCAAAATAGACCACTAGCGGCGGGCCGGCGACAGGAGGAGGGGACTTTGCTCAACGAACCGCAGGAAAAGGGAGACAGCTTCGGTCCAGAGACTGCAACTGCGGGCGCCACAGGGTCCTGCAGCCAGAAGCCTCCTTTCTCCCAGGGGAGCTGTGGGGGAGGGGAAGAGGCAATGATGAAAGAACTTTTTATCTTTCTGCAGTCTTTCATCTATCCGAGGGCATCACCCATTTGGCAGCAGCGCGAGAGTCAGAGGCATATGTCCATCTGATTTATTGCTTTTTAACTGTTTCCATTAAAGGAGAAAATCCTTTCACTGTGACTTCCTCCTCCATTCCGGAAAGGAAGCCCTTAAAACTGCCTATAAGACCCTAAATGTACCCCAGATGGAGAAGAGGGCGTGGGTTTTGGCTCTGCACACCAGACCCTGCCTGCTCCTTCATGTTAAAATCGTAATAGCTGTCATTTGTACAGAGTGAACTTTGTGCCTACAAAGATTATGCTATCTACTACCCATGAGGAAAATACTATTAATATCCCCATTTTACAGAAGGCAACACTGAGGCTTGCAGAGAGAAGTGAGCCAACTTGCCTAAAGCCACAAAGCAATGAGGCTGAGTTTGAAACTCAGGCCATCTAATTCCAGAACCAGATTTCTCAAATTTCCGTATTCTTCCCACCCCATGCTCTCCTTTCTTTGCTTGGTATTTACTCTTTTCAATAATTATTTTCTACTTAAATTTTAACCCTGCTGTGTGATTTAATCTACATAAATGACAAGTCCTGGGTCTTTTGTCTGCTTTGGCGAAAAGAATAGTGAATGTACGGGAATCCCTAACTTTTGTTCTTTTGCTCTTTTAAGTTTTTCTGGCTTTTTGAAACATTTTCTTGGAGATACTTGCAATACCACAACAAAAAAACCCAACGCGGTCTACCTTACCAAGATGCTTAGTAAAATCATATGGAAGAACTGGTGCATTGGGTTATAGCCGGCATTGCAAGGAAGGGAATTTTGCAGTAAAGCAAGTGGCACAAATTTTTTGGTTTCCCAGTACATATAAAATGCATGTCTACACCATACTGGAGTTTATGAACTGTGAAATAGCATTTTCTTAAGAAAAAATGTATATACCTTAATTTTAAAATACTTTATTGCAAAAAACAAACAAACAAACAAACAAAACCCTATCATCCTAGCCTTCAGCAAGTCGTGACCGTTTAGCCAGTGGAGGCCTGGATGTAGGTGAAAATGCAGTTTCCGTGAAGGGCAATAAAGTGCGCTATACTAGTAGTGGGAACCTCTGAAACTGAAGTCGGATATCTGGGTTTTAGTGCTGCCTCTGGTCCCTGCTCTCTGGGTCGCCTAGGTATGTCACCTAACTCTCCGAACTTAGTTTCCTTATCTAGGAAGTGGGGGGAAAACTATAATATCTAGTCACACGCATTATTCTGAGCATTACATACGGTAAGGTGTGAGCAAGTGCTCTGTTCTCTATATAACCCTTCCTTCCGCTGCCTTTTATCAGTGCTGTGTAACCAAGGGAAGGAAGTGGCAGTGTGAGGGTTGAGGGACTGATACAGGTAAAGCTGCTGCTACAAGAAAAGCAGAACAGCTTTTCTCCCTTCTCCTGGGACCCTCCTGGGAGGCACCCTCTTTTCCCAGGACCAGCTTCAGCAACTCCTAGCTGGCCCTTCTCTCTCAGCAAGCCTGAAGGGCCAGCTTGGGGGAAGGTCACATTTTAGTTACCACAGTTTCAAAACTCATCACTAAATTATAAACCCATCTTCCTCACTTCCTCAACACAAGCAACCTACAAACGAGCAACAGAACATGACCGTTGTCAGTTCACCGGTGACATGAAAAGAAAATGTGCTCCTTGATTGAGCAGAAAAGCCAAATTAGGGGTGGGGGATATGCATTGCCATCCACATCCATAATTACAATAATAAAGGAGGCACACAATGAAATTATGTCTTTATGGGTCAGCTTGTTGTAGGTTGAAAAAAAAGAAAAGGAAAATGAAAAGCAAAGACAGTTAAAACTTCTGGAAATGATTATAGCCAAAGAGGATGAATGGCTCTCTTTTCAGTTCGTCTCTGGGAACGACTTTGACCTGTTTCTTCAACACAGTCCTGGTCCCTACAGAAGAGCCGCGGCATTGTCCTGAAAATCAATATCGAGCATCTGGCCGTCCCTCCCCTTCCATCCCGCAGCATGAACAACTTCCGGGGCGGGCCTCCAATGCGCCCGTCTCCCCCTCTCTGGCACTCTTCTCCTTCTTTCTAAGTTTCATTTTTCTCACTATTGCAAACTCCCCCACATTTGGATCACACTCCTTTTGTGTCTGTTTCAAACAAGAAGACCTTTCAAGACATTTTAGCACCCTCCAATCCTACAGCAGACAGTTCTCTCTTGTCTTTATATTTTTGGACATGGCTATCTTTTTGTTTTTTAATTTTTTTATTCTTGACACTATTACAAATGTCCCCCATTTCCTTCTCCTTCCCCCCACTCTCCCTGCTTTTGCCAGATTGTTGTACGTGTCCATGGGCTATGCATAGATGCATACATGTTCTTTCCATGGCTATCTTTTTAAATGGAGGAATGAATAGAAAGAAATCAGGCAATTTGTGACACTAAACACCAACCAAAGGAGGACAGGGTGGGATAGAGACCTGGGAGAGAAAGCTTAAGGGCACCTGTTTGGAATAGGTTTAAACAAAAACATCCCCAAGTCTCCGTGCCACAGGAAAATGGAGCATTTTCCAATTCTCTACTCCATCCAGCACTTTACTCTGAGGACAGAGAAATAAAGAGAGAATGACTGGAGAGCAGATGGGGCAGAAGAAGATGGGGCTCACAGGGTGGGCCACACTCTTTGACACAGTTAGAGGGTGGGAGAGGAAGCAACAGCTGTAGACCTGCCTGCCTCTGCTGGAGAACTGCCCCATGACCTGGACTAGAGATTTCCTTTTATTGGGGGGAAGGGGATGCCCAGACTTCCTGATATGGGACATTATCTACTCTTTTAGGATAATAGCCATGGCACAGTGATGGTATTTCCTGAGCAAAGGGCAAAACAAATAAGCTGCCCAAAGATTTTGCAAATTGGTAAGTATAGTATGTTAATAGAGTATATGATGCATCTTATATAAATACATTTATTGAGAATTAAATGATTTTATTAAGAAATAGTAAAATTGACTTTCCTAGAAAAATCTTAAGCATATATGTACTGTACCGATACTTGTAATCGCTGCTACTCCCTTAGGCATGCGCCTGCCTGCACACTCGTGCATGCACACACACTTACACTAACACAGGCTTGCTATGTGTGTGTCTTGAACCATTTATCCTGATCATCGAAGCATTTCATTCATGCCCTCTTGGAGAAAACCCTAACCCCAAAGAAGGTTCTTATTACTGTACTTGTAATGCCAGGCTGATGGGAAAGATGACTGTACAAGGTTAAGGTTATGCTGACCTATAGACAGATTAGCTTGGCCTTCAACTCCCATTGTGTAGACCGCGGCACTGGGACTCACTGTTGGCCAAAGCCTAAATGAATACAAACTACTAATTGTCCATTTCCTTGACCCAGAAATTCCACTTTTAGAATAATGATTTTTATAACAGCACTGTTTTCAGTATGAATATTGAAAACGTAAATGTTCATCAATAGGAGATTGGTTGAGTAATCTGTTATTACCCCAAAAATATGATATAGATCCATTTGTATTGACATATAGAGATGTTCACAAATATACTTTAAGGGGAAATGGGGGTGACAGACAATACATACATCATGATTGAATTTTATTTAATATAAATATGTATTTCGTATATAACCATACAAACATCCTGGTTATGCATAGGAAAAAATCTACAACAAAATATTAATGTTTTTTTTTCTGGATGGTGTTTTATACTTAATATTATTTTTAAAGTATTTTATTTATTTACTTTTAGAGAGGGGAAGGGAGGGGAAAAGAGAGGAAGAGAAACATCAGTGTGTGGTTGCCTCTCATGTGCTACCCACTGGAGACCTGGCCTGCAACCCAGGCCTGTGCCCTGACTGGGAATCAAACCAGCAAACCCTTGGTTTGCAGTCCAGTGCTCAATCCACTGAGCCACACCAGCCAGGGCCCTAATATTATTTTTAATATAAACACTTAACTGCATTTTCTGATTATATTTTTACAATGAGAAAATATTATCACATAATCAGAAAACATAATAAAAATATTTTAATCAAATTACCCTAGGAGGAGCTTCCTTACCTATCCTGCACCTAGCCAGTCCTACTCGTAAGTACATGAGACCAGCTCCGCAGAGATGGCCTGTCCTACCCCCAGCACTGCATGAGAACCATGGGCTCTCATTGCTGTGAGAGATGTAGAAGCAGAAGAACCTGTGGCAGCTTCACAGAGGTCCTGCAAGCTTCAGTGACGTGGCAAGCAGCCACGGAGTGACATTGGTTACAATGGGCTATGAGAAACCCTGCAGTTGGGACAAGGAGGCATCACAGCTGCTCCCGGATGCTTTGATAGTACATTTGACTCCAACCTGTAAATGCAAAATCTAGAAGAAAATAAGAAGGAAAGTTTACCCTGAATTTACTAAGCTTACATTGATGTCACTTGGGAGATTTTGTTAGAAATAAGTCCAACTGTAGGAAACGACAAAAATTGATATACAAGTTGAGTTTTGCCTGAGCATCGTGCTTGATTTACATAAGCTAAGAATACCAACCGAGGGATTTTTCTCTACCCAAGGAATTCCTGGGGTCAGCCTGGGCCACCTCATTGTCAGATCTCTCTTTCCAGTCTTGCTGGCCACCCTGCACTATTCTACCCTGATCACTCTGGCTGGCTACACACTTACCGGTCTAGCTTCACAGCAAAATAGGTCTCACTCAAGCCACTGTATTTTTCTGGGCCTTTCCTGTAGTACATGTGTCCTCGGTAGAACTTCTTATCACAATTGCAAAGACTTCCACATCTGCCCTTTGTTTGATATTTTTTTTAAAAAATGGTTTTGGAGTACAATGTCACTTTTCTGAAGAACCTTTCTATTATCCTCTTAAAAACTCTTTCCTACCTCCCCCACACACATTTTTTCAACATACATATGTTTCTTCAACAACCAGAAACAAACCTGTCGACCTTTTCTCTCCCCCTGAAACCAGGAAAGGCAAAAACAAAAGTCATCTCTGCATCCCATCACAAATCGTGCAGTATTAACACCCTCTAATGCTACCCTCACCTCTGGTGCACACTCGGAATAAGAAAAAGGGCATTCTCCAGCCCATTCCTGTGGGACATGGGAAAGGGGGCTGGCAGAGGCCACACTAGTGCTTGAGGTAAAAGAGAATACATAGAATGGCCGATGGTTCATTCATAAATCTTTAAAAAACGTTTGACTCAAAGAGGTTAGCCCCAGCTAGTTCAGCGAAAAAAACACGTGGTACAGACAGCAGAAATCCCTGGAAGCAGGGAAAACAGAATTTAGACAAAGGTCAATTTTAACTTGAATAATGCTTTTGAGAAATTTTAATTCCTCTGAGTGCCCAGAGATTTGTATATCTCTTGTATTTGATTAGCCATTTCACCCTGAGAGAGGAAAAACAGACACAAAGGAGTCACATTATATGAAAAATGCATCATTTTTATTCTCCTCCTTACTCCAGGGGGTCCCTTGGTAATCTGCAGAAGACTTAAACTAATGCCCACTGGCTTCTGGTTTAACCATAGAGTTCTACAGTCATTCTGGAATACAAATTAAATTTCAACATCAGCTCTATAGGAAATTTCCAAGCAACACGGGAATCAGGGCTGCACATTGCGTTGATGGAATCCTAGCATTTTTTTAATGTGGCAGTGATATGCCAGATGAATCTGAGCCAGGAGGGACCACTTAGGACACTCTAGGACCAGTCACTTTGCAGAGCAGTGGCTTGTTTACTTGACTGCCTGCACACCAGAATGTGATCTCTATTTGGCCAAGGACTCTGTTGTTTTGCTACTACATCCTCAGCCCCCACGTGTCATTAAGCATTTGATGAATAAGTAAATTATTTTCTTAGAGGGTTCAATATGCAAGGTGATGAGAAGCTGTACTTAGGAAACAGCAGTGCAAAATACAAATATTTTCCATCAGAATGCAATCACACATGGGCTTCATGGCTTTCTAAGATGTTCTCTGATTCCAGTGCACCTGGCATAGATGAGTACCAGGGTCTGCCAAATTTTTAGCCATTAGGTATAAGGCATAAAGCCCGAGAGAATTTTTTAAAAGGAAACAAGCTATTGAATATACACCAACAAAAATGAAGCCTAATGTAAACTATGGGCTGCAAATGAAAGTGATTATGATGTGTCAGTGTAGGTTCATCAGTGGTAACCTGGGTGCCACTCTGGTGGGGGCGGGGGTGTTGATAAGGGGGAGGGTTTGCATTAGTGGTTACACAAGGTATATGGAAATCTTTCTAGCTTACGCTCAATTTTGCTGTGAACCTAAAACTCTTCTAAAAAACAAAGTCTATTTAAGAATAAAAAGAAAACAAGCAGAGAAGCAGAAAAATACTAAAGAGAGGAAGGAAAACATAAGGGAGAAAGAAAGACCATGACAGGCCATGTACATGCCGGGTCCTGCAACTCCACCTCGGGGGCCCTCAGATCCCATGGGCACACGGGCCGTGGCCTCCATCACGCTCCTGTACGGGCGAAGAGCCCTGACTCCTGCTTATAACAGTACTAGTGCTCACACAGTGAGAGCGAGTGCTGTTGGGTATTTTGTTATGCACACAGAGAAGGCAACATGGAAAAATCTAGTCATTTAGGTATTTCTATGCCTAGCACGATGACATTTTCTGACTCAAAACTCAAGGCATATCGTCTGATATTCGTCCTGATGTAGGACAGACACAGGATACTAGAACTATCCAGATTTTAAACATACACTTAAAACCCATTTTACTGAAATTCCAAACAAGGGAAAAAAGGCTGTATGTGATTATGTATTTCCAAAGAATTAGAATATCACCAGTAAAGTAGACTGGTTTTAAAATGATATAGAACCTTTTAGATGGTTTAGAAAACATTTTCAGTAGTTTTTCTGTTTGTTTGGGGGTTTTTTGTTTGTTTGTTTTTTTTGCTTCAAGGTCAAAGTAGTGAGGAACTGGAATGCATGTGGAGGTTTCTTGAATTATTAACAGCCTCATTCTCTGAAACACAGATGGGAAGCCAGGTTGGCTTATTGTATGGTTTTGACCCTCATTTTACAGATAAAGAAATAAATCATGATTAAAGTTAAGTAATTGCACACAAATCATATAATATTAACTCTTGGCTGACACTGGGCCCAAGTTTTCCAAACTTCCGCTTGTGATTAATTCCTGGAGCCTGCGGTAAATTAATTAGAATAATGACTCACAATTATTTACCCTTTTCTAGGTCTGTGTTCTTGCTATGTAATTCCACATTTTCTGCCCATTCTCATTCTACTCTCAGCCACATGACTAGCACTGGCCAATTAAATGACATAAACAGACTTGAACAGCACTTTTACAGGTGGGCTGCCTCCTCTTACTCTTTTCTCACGGACTGAGACCACATGTGGACTACAGAGCGACAGAGCCAAGACATCTCAGTAGTCCCACTGAGGCCACTGTAACCCAGCCAAAAGCCAACCAACCCCAGACATGGCCGAGCCCAGACCAGATCATCTGAGCCTCATAAACTGGTGAGCTAAACAAATGCTCCTTGTTATAAGCCATTGAGGCTGTGTGGTTGTTTATGCAGGGTTACCATGGCAAAAGATAACAGAGACACTAAAGTGCTCCTGTAGTCAGCACTTGAATCCTTCCTCCAATACCAGCTGGGGGACCTGGGGAAGGTACTCAACCTCTGCACCTCACTTCCCTCAGCTGTATAACATGGATGATAACAGCGTCTATCTCACAGGGTGTTTCTAAAAGTTTAGGAACTTTTTATTAAGTATAAATTATATAAAATACATTGGATGAATCTTTAGTGTACATCTTAACAGATTTTACATATGTATATGTAAAACATATGTATATGCCCATGTCAAAATATTTCTAGATATCCAAAATGTCCCCTCCTAATCAGTAGCTCCTCAAATGTAGCTACTAGTCTGACTTCTATTATCATAGATTAGAATAGCTGGGTTTTTATATTTGTATAAATGGGTCATATAATATGTACTTTCTTTTCATTAATATACCCATGAGGCTATCCATATTTTTCATATAGTAATGGTTTGTTCTTTATCATTGCTACAAAGTATTTCATTGCATAAATATACCACAATTTATTATCCATTCTACTACTGTTGACGGACACTTGAGCTGATTCCAGTTGGGAGCTTTTTAAGCATTCCTGGACGTTTAAGCTTTTAGACGTTCCTGTGCATGCCTTGTAAGGACTACTGGGTCTCATTAGTATTCCACTCATACACCCAGGAGCAAGCTGCTCAGTCATAGGTTGCACATATGTTCAGCTTTATGAATATTACCAAAAGAGTTTCCAAAGTGCCACACCAGGTTACAATCCCATGCAATGTATGAGACTTTCAGCTAATTTATATTTTTGCTAACATTAAGAGAGTGAAATTCAAGCCACAGATTGGTAAAAAATTCTGTAATTACTAGGTAATTGACAAAATACTTTTTGAAGAAAGAATTGCAAATCAAAAACTTCACCAAAAGAAACATAGACAACCTAATTACAAATGGGCAAATGACCTGATCAACTCTTCTAAAACAGAAATTATACCCCAATGATTTAATGCCTTATAAAGAGGTGTGCACCATCATTAGTTATCAAAGAAATGCAAATTTAAGCCCAATGAGACATTACCACCAAGCGTGCTAAAATGAAAAGGACCGACAATGCCCTGTGTTTTGTTTTTCATAAATGGCATCCCACTCTACACATCACTCAGCAGCCTGGGTCATTCATGGAACAGATAGGCTTAGAGATCCAAACCTGTTGCTACAAACATAACTAACTCATCCCTTTGAACTTAAAATTCCACAGTATGAAAATACTACCACGCATGTCAACTTTTCTGTTCCAATGGAAATATAAGTTGTTTCCATTTTTTCACTGTTATAAATAATATAAGAATGAACATTCTTTATGTTCCTCCTTCTTAATATGGGCAGATGTTTCTCCAGGTTAGACAACAGAGTAAAATTGGGGTGTCACAGGGAATGAGCTCTAAGAGCTGCTGACAAATCACCTTCTTTTTTAACTTTACTAGTTATCACTCCAACCAATAGTGTATGAGAATATAGTCAGCTACCTTCGTGCCAGTGTTGGATGTCATCAAATATTTTGATTTTTTTAAATTGGTGTTAAAATGCTATATCTTAATTTTTATTTCTGTGAGGTCAAACATCTTTTCTTGAATTTACTAGCCCATATGTATGTCTATTTCTATGAGTTAGTTCTTTATAGCTTTTGCAGTTTTCTGTCATTTATTTTTATTTCTAGCATATATTTCTGATATGAATCCTCAGTCTGTTACATGTGTTACAAATATTTTCTTCCAATCTACTACTTATTTTCTAATTTTAATTAAACTTTGTTGTACAAGGGTTTATAAGGTATAATTAATTAAATTTATCGGTATTTTTCTATATATTTTTTGCTTTTATCTCTAATTTATAAACATTTGTACACTAAAATTTTTTACATGGTTTTAGTATTTGGTTTTTTTTATATTTTATTTATTTATTTTTAGAGAGAGGGGAAGGGAGGGAGAAAGAAGGGGAGAGAAACAGCAATGTATGGTTGCCTCTCAAGTGGCCCTCACTGGGGACCTGGCCCGCAACCCAGGCATGTGCCCTGACTGGGAATTGAACCAGGACCCTCTGGTTCCCAGCCCGTGCTCAATCCATTGAGCAACACCAGCCAGGGCCGTATTTGTGTTTTTAATTCACCTGAGTTTTTGCTGTGAGGCAGAAGTCTGAATTTTTTCCAATGGAGAGCCAATTTATTGAATAACCCATTCTTTTAACTATAATCTAAACACTAGATCCATAATATACTAAATTTGTTTGTAAGATAAATGTATTTTTAACCTCTACTCTGTTTCACTGATCCACTTACTTCTGCACCAACCACACATTGCTTCAGCTGGCACGACTTTATGCTGTTTTCCAACAGGTGCTCTGCAGTTCCTTTGTAAAATTGCCTAAGCTGTTCTCTTGCACGCTTACCCTTATAAAATTTTTAGAATCCTTTTTATATTTGATTAGCATTGCATTGAAGTTGTAGATTATTAGAGAAGTGACATTTTAAAATATTGAGTGTTTTTCCATCCTTTCATAGTCAATTCTTCCATTAATTTCATTATGAAAAATATCTTTTAGTAAGGTTTGCAGTTTTGCCCACAAAAGTCTTTTGAAATTTTTTTATTTTAATTTTTGAATAAGATCTTTCCCAAAATTATATTTTTAATGGGATATTGCTGGTGTATAAGTTTCTTTTACATAGTATTTTCTAATAAATGTCCTAAAGAAACTTTTTCTGTTTTCCTGATATTGCCAGTATTGGTGGCAAAGATAAAGGAAATATGTTAATTAATAGCAGTATTCCACAAAATTAATTACCTGTGGAGAATTCATGAGAAATCTTGCATGTTACATAATGAATTCAGCCTAAAATGTGTTTCCATTAAAGCTGCCCCCCACCCACCAATATCATATCTTAACTGCATGAATCACTGTGCCTCTTGCTTGGCCCTCCTATTTATCATCTCCTCTGTTCCCCTGGATCAGTTGTCTCACTCAGTAAAAAACTGTTCCTTTTCTCAAGTGCAGGAAACAAGACAGAAAGGTTACGTTGCCCTTTCCCATTCTAACAGCATCAAAGTGCTGACTGCATCTTCCGTGGAATTTCAAAAAGAGGGAGTGAAGGGAATCAGAGATACAGAGAAGTTTAAAGATCTAGTCATCTTCAGAGTTAATTAAAAAAACAACCGTGATGACTGACATTGAGCACTCACTAAGGGCCAGGCCCCGGGCAAATCATTTATTCTGCATTATATGTAAGACGCCCAGCAGGACTGTAAAGTAGGTACTACTATTATGTCCACTGTGGAGAAAAGGAAACATAAGCCCCTCACAGGATAAATAACTTTTCAAGCTGCATAATTGTCTAGGAATTAACCCCAGCAGTCTGAGGCTCCGCCCCTGTTCTTAGCCCTCACTCTAACCCAGTAACAGTGTGGGGAGAGAAGATGGTACAGAATAACAGCGATGATTCTGACATGCATGCATCTGCAGGCACGACACTAAAGCCTCAAAGACTTTAAATGCTTCACTGCTCAGCACAGTAATGATGACTGTTTTAGCCAGAGTTGAGGCTAACTGCAGGACAGAAAACACAGCCTCTTAGCTACACGGAAGCACGAATTTGAGGTTATGATCCCCCAAAATGCTCCTGGTCCCATGACTTCTGAGAAAGAAAAGCAAATGAGATTGTGATATTTTACTACATCCGTGTTCTGCAGGACTCCGGATGTGTGTGACCCTGGGCATGTCTCTCAGTTACCGCAGGGGTAAAGTAGTGTTAATGATAGGACAGCTAGTGTTCCTGAGGGAACTAGATGAGCACACAGATGGTGCTCCGAAGAGGGGCGGGCCTGTTTTAGGCACCATGGGAGGGTTTCCATCATCCTTCGCTCCTCGTAATTCAGGGTAACAAGCTCAAATGTACTCTTGTTCCACTCTCTCAAACTGGTTTCCAGTCGGAGGAGTGGTCTAGGAATCCAAACATGTAGGTTTTTGAAAAGCTTTCAGAAGCTTTCAAACCTTTATATTCGGACCTATACATCGTTCAAAGACAGTGTGATGGAAGTGTTTCTGACTCACTGAAAAGGATATTTGGTCTGCTTCATTTTCCCATCCCCTCACCAAAAGCCACCTACGATTCATCTTGTATGAATCTTTTAGGGAAATAAACACTTTTTAAAGCTTTTTCCTTTGAAGTAGAACATGATGTTTTTGCCAAGTACAAATCTTCAACAGTATAAGCATGCAGTCTCTGCTTGGGAGTATAAGCCTGGGAGTTTGCTACCATCTCCTAAGACTCTGCTGACTTACCGGGAGCTGGGCTAGCCTTGGTGGTATAGCCTGTTTTGGCTCGTTTTGGCTCTCATTTTGGCTCGTTTCAGCCAGGGAACTGATCGCTGGTTCTCACCGTGCAGGCCAGACCAGCCCTGCTGTGACTGACTCCTGCCAAATCATTGCTGAAGAAAGCCTCAGACATAGGAACAGGAAGCCTGTTCAGGGATCGAGTTTCCCTGATACAGATCTGTCCTTCTGCATTGCCCTGCCTGATCCCGCACCGACGAACTTTTATTCTCCCACTCCCTGTGGCTGAATCTTGACTCTGACTCTTGGACTTTGGGTGCCCTTGAGCTTATCCACTCTCATAGAAGCAGATTTCTCATTTCCTAAGGCTCAGCCTGCTCTGTAACGAACCCCGTCCTGCCCCACCTGCCTGCCACCTGAGCTTACCTTTGACTTTGGACAGTTGTCCTTGGCTCCAAACCCTAAGTGGTGACTTTAACCACCTGTGCCCCAGAATGTATTGGTATTCTAGCCTAGGAAACTCACTGAATTAAGGAGGCTCAGAATGATTTTTTATTTCTACCAGGCTGTGACTGGTGTGTTGTAGCTTTCCCATGACAGAGAAAACACATTCGGTGGCCTTGTTTATTCTTTTTTCTGCATAATCTTGGCACACTAGTTTTAGAAATCAAAGTTAGCAATCTTCTATATTATCTTGAGAAAAGAAACTCAAATATTCTGTGCCCATTAATGGGTGGTTTCATCTAGTTTCCAGGCCGCCATATACGTGATAAAAGGACTAAAAGCTGCACATGGTGCACGGACTGGAGTTCATACCATTCTTGTAGCAGCTCCCGTGTAGCTTTGAGCAAGTCCTTCAGTTCCTCCAAACCTCAATTTCTGCTTCTATAAAACTAAAACCAGAAAATCCACTAAACTTTACTATTTGATATTATGAAATGTATCTTATTTTTTATGACACTCTTTCCCCAGAACTGAACCAGAGAATGAGGTCCAAAATATTGATTTCATTAGGTTGATAAAAGAATCCAATGAGTTAAGGTGTGCATAATCACTGAAAACTGCAAAGCAAAAGGTAAATGTTTTTGTGATTATGAGTGAGGTGTATGCCAAAACTGTTTATGGGGTTCAGAACATATTTCCCCTGGACTCATACTGCAATTCCCCTCACCCCTCAGATCTCGGATCAGATGTGACTGATTCCCTTTACTTCCCCTCCCATGTGCCTTCATCAGGCTTGTCCTGCTCCATTCTAGTATCCCCTCGTCTGAACTCCCCACTAGACTGTAAATTCCTTAAGGGAAGAGCCATGTCTAGGCCATTGTATATACTTATAATATAAAAAGCATTTAGTCTAATCAAGATTTCATCATTACATGCTTTACATATATTAATTCATTTAATCCTCACAAAATCTTATGAGGCAGAAGTTACTATGATATCTGTTCTATAAATGTGGAAACTGGAGCACAGAGAGGCTAATTGAACTTCCCAAGCACACACAGCCAGTGAGTGGCAGAGCTTGGACTTAAACCCGGATAGATTAGTTCCAGGGACCACACTGTTAACTATTACATTATATTGCCTATAGGTTGGTGGATGAATGGGTAGGTTATATATCTGTCCTTATTATCTCTGGTCACAGATAAGATAATAATGTAAAATTCATGAGGATTATAATTATAATATTTATGAGGTATCAGGGTAGGGTTCTCTACTCAATATACAAATGTTTTCAGTGAGAATCAAACCTGGATGATTATGTAAACAACACTTTTTTCCCATTGCAATCAACAAAATTATTAATTTTCTACATCCAAAGAGAGATGATTATTGGCTACATTTACGTATACTTTTTTCTTGTTTTTATGTTTTGAAGATTTTATTTATTCATTTTTAGAGAGAGGGGAAGGGAGGGATGAAGAAAGGGAGAGAAACTACAATGTGAGAAAGAAATATTGGTAGGTTGCCTTTCATGCGCGCCCCAACTGGGGACCCAACCTGCAACCCATGCCATGTGCCCTGACCAGGAATCGAACCAGTGACCTAGAGCTTTGCTGGCTGATGCCCAAGCAACTGAGCCACACCAGTCAGGGCTTCCTGTTTTTAAATAGAGTGTTAAATTTGCTATGAAAAAGTGGTTTTTAAAGACATGCAATCACTTATGTGTTATTACAGTAATGCGCGAGGGGAATACAAAGGGATTGTATTTCCCTCTCCCTAGCTTCTTGGAGAACTAACTGTGCCCAAGATCTGGGTCCTTTAAGGCTGAGGTTTTGAACCCTATCTTAAATAAGGTACCCAGGGATTCTGATTGAGCTTAAAAATACCACTTTAAAGCAAAAATGACTCCTGCCAACAAAGACACACCCACCCCCCACACTGCATAACCCCATCATCGCCCTTCCCCCAGATCAACTACCCTCTGGACACTCTACCACTCTGGTCTGGCTGGTTTGCTGTGCACTTTTCCCTCATTCACCCCTATTTAAATACCTATCAACCCTCTAACTTTCTGTTCAGTTCAGACCTATATGTTGAACTGGTTGCTCATCAGACATTTTTATGTGGATGTTTTACAGGCCTTTGTGAGTCAGTACATCCAAGACAGAAGAAGTGAGCTTCCTCTTCAAATGTGTTCTTTCTGAGAATAAATGCAACACCACCACCAGGCACTCTACACAGAAACCTGGAATTCATGTTAATCATCTCCAGCTTCACATCTTATTCCTACTCAGTGGTTCACAAAACCCAACAATTCTATCTGTTAAGTATCTCAAAGCCTCATTCCAACTCCCTCCCACCTCTGTAATCCAAACCACTCTATCTCATCTAGACAACTCTAGGAGCCTCCTAACAGATACCCCCCTTCCATTCTTTCACATCTCCAATCTCTTCTAACCCAAAGAGTCAAAAGGAGACTCTGACTATATCATTTCTCAGCTTAAATCCTTTCAAAGCCTTCCAAATGCTTTTGGGAAAAATGACAAAATCCTGTTGTAGCCCATGGACCCTAAGTGGTTCTGCTCCCACCCACCTCTGCAGCTTTTATCTTATAACCCTCCTTCCCTGGCTTTCTAATCTCTGGATACACAGTCCTTTCACAAACTCCTTAAATGTGCCAAGTTCTTTCCCTCACCTTTTAGGCCGTCCCACATGTTATTCTCTCTGTGCAGAATTATCTCTTCCCCATTTACTATCCAGTTAATCCCACATTCATCTTTGGGACTTCAGCCTAAATGTCAGTTCAGTGGGGAAGCTGTGCTTGCCCACCCACTCCTACAGGCAAATCAGGTCCTCCCTTTGCACACGTTTGCGACAGGGTGTGCTTCTCCCTCGTTCTACGTTGTGGCACAATGTGTTTTCCTTTGCTCTCTTTATTTCCGTTTATTATTTTTACAATTATTTGCTTTGGTCTGTCTCTTCTAACGGACTATGAGTTCCATGAGTCAAAGATTAATCTTTTTTCATTATAATTTATTGATTATGCTATTATAGTTGTCCCAATTTTCCCCCTTTGTCCCCTTCCACCCACCCCCCACTCCCTCAGGCAATCCCCACGCCATTGTCCATGTCCATGGGTCATGCATACATGACTAATATGTCCTTTGGTTACTCTATTCCTTATGCTGTGCTTTACACCCTCAGGATTATTCTGTAACTACTAATCTGTACTTCCTTTTTTGCCATCCCCCCAAGCCCCTCCCATCTGGCAACCATGAAAATGCTCCCCGTATCCATGATTGTGTCTCTGTTTTTCTTGCTTGCTTAGTTTTTTTTTTTAATTCAATTGTTGATAAACATACATTTATTGCCATTTTATTTTTCATAGTTTCGGTCATCTTCTTTTTCTTAAATAAGTCCCTTTAATATTTCATATAATAATAGTTTGGTGTTGATGAACGCTTTTATCTTGTTCACGTTTGGAAAGCTCTTTCTCTGCCCTTTGATTGTAAGGATAGTTTTGCTGGATAGAGCAATTATGATTATAAGTCCTTGCTTTTCATCACTTTGAATATTTCTTGTCAATCCCTTCTAGCCTACAAAGTTTCTTTTGAGAAATCAGCTAACAGTCTTATGGCAGCTTCCTTGTAGGTGACTAACTGTTTTTCTTTTGCTAATTTTAAGATTCTCTCTTTGAGTCAAAGACTAACCTTGTTCACTATTCTCAGAACAGTGACTAGCAGAATCCTTGAATGAATGAATGAACTCTGTTGTTATTCTGGAAGATAATAACAATAGACAGTTGAAGCACATTTTTTTATTTTATCCCAACAACCACTCTGTGAGAAGATATTATTGTCATCCTTTTCCAGGTGAGAAAGCGGTGCTCATAGGAGTGAGGTAACTTATCCAAGCAGTACAGGGCAATTCTCCCAGGAAAAAGGACTGTTGGGATCACTCCAAGTTTTAAAGAAAAAGTAATTGCTACTGAAAAAATTTCCAGCTGCTTTGTCCTTCGTTAAAACTAAAGAGTATTAATGTCTTGTTGACATTTCTGGGGATTTCTTCAGGATGAGCAAAGCCAGTTACTACCACTTCTCATTTAGGGAAAAGTCCACTAAAACATTTAGGGAAAGTCCTGATAAGTGAAAACCAATTCACGTTCATCAAAATGACAAAACACAGAGAAAGGAGCTGGATGGATTAAAGCAAATTACGTAGAAAAAAAGAAGTTAATGGGATAAAGTCAGAAACAAAGAAAATAGATGAGATAAAGGAAGAAAGAGAAGAAGAGATAAGTACAAGGACACAGGAAAACAGAGAGAGAAAAACAGACCTCTCAAGTCTTTAGGAGAGACCAGAAGAGAAGGCGGGAAAGACGCTGTGTATGCTGTGAATCAAAACAGTGGTGCTTCTGAAGGCCTGAGCACTAAGCAGCAAATAGCCAGAGCATCTGGCAACTACCTGGATTGTTCATGCCAAGCTTTTAGAGATTTTTGGTGAATCATGTTTAAAATAACATTTTCTATTTGCTCCTAATATATTTGTTTTTGAATATGGGTGAGAGAGAGTAGAAGTTAGAGGAATATCCTAGGCCAAAATGTATAATGTGACCCCAAGTCCTGTGCTCTGTTACCCGTCTGGCACCACTCCGAGGTGTGGCTGAGTCACTGTTTAACTAAGCAACGAGGCATTGGACTGAGGTGTCCTTCATGGTGTGGCGTCCTATGTAAGCAAACCAAAATCAGCCTGTAAATGCCTCAACGTTACTAAATCAAAATGATAAGAACAACCAATCACAAACAGCCAACTAGGCTTTAAGCTACAGCCAATCAAATAATAGCTTTAATTTGCTTCCAGACTTTCTTTATAACAGTCTTTCCCTGGGCTCCTAACCACTTCCAGTTTGGCATTGCCAGATTAGAATTATTTTTTGCTGAAATGAACTCAAAATATTTAATATGCTTCAATTTATTTTGTAATACCATTTAACTGGTTTTTCCAGACCAGCCATGGGAAAACCATTCTACTCCTCTGAATCTGTTTCCTCATCTGTAAAGTGGAGCTAATCATTCCTGGCTGCTTTTTCTAAGTGCATTTTGGCTCAGAGAATCTCTGTAGTGGGAAGAGGTTGAAGGGAGAACCAGTGTAGCCTCAAACCAGATGTGTGGCTCTCCAGCACAATAGGCCATTCACCCACCAAACATTGTTTGCTCTGTTACTGCTCCCTCATCTCTCAATACTTTAAATTTTAGACTTCTAGTATTACTTAAACTATGACATAGTTTTTCTGGAATTATGTTTGTAAACATAACATTTGTGTGGTCTTTCAAAATTAAGTTGATATAGTTTCTGTTTTATGAATTATACACAAGGAAATATAAATTGAGGGAAAGCGAAAAACAGCATCACGTTTAGAAGATATTTTTAAAGGAAATCTAGATTTTTAATGTTATTTTGGAACCCAAAGGGGGGGAAGAAAAAGTAAGTTTTAAAGATACATAAATGAGGATATCATTCCTCTATACCAGTGGTTCCCAACGTATGATCCTACACCAGCAGCAGCTGCATCACCTAGTTATTTGCTAAAAGTTCAAACTTGCTGGCCCCACCCCAGACCTACTGAATCAGAGACACTGAGGTTGGAGACCAGCAATCTATTTTCTAACAAGCCTCACCCCTTGAAGTGTGAAAACAATGTCTTTATGCTACAAAGTGGGAAGCTTAGACGGGGAACTGGGGGAGTACGAGAAGATATGGAAGTCTGTGCTGGTGTATTTTCATCATTAAAAATGAGGACAATAGTAGGTTAAAGCATGTGAGATTGCCAAGTCAACCATTTTTTATCTATATAAAATGCAAAATATGATTCCATCTAAAATGTGTATTTTTACGTATTACAAGTGTAGGATAATTAATGTGGTAAAAGCTTACACAGAGACTGGATATCAAAGTTCAATAATCATTAGTTTTTCTATCTTTTCCTTAATGCTTTAAAACTTACTGATCGGGGCCCCTATTCTCAGAAACAAGCACTGAAGTAATTAGCAGACATGCCTTCCAGTGCCCAAAGACCATCAGTGATAGGCAGCTCATCCCCACACTCAACAGGAGTTGTGTTGTTGATGACCAGCTCACATTCATTCTGAAAAAATAAACAGTAGTCACTCTCCAATAATTAAATACCAGAGCAATACAATGTCTAGATGTTTGCCCACACGTACCTCTGGGTAAAAATAGCAACCAGGTTTATTCTCATGTCTTGCCACTTTCAGGTGTATGAATGTGCCTTACTGTTCCAAAATGTTCTTGCCTTCCTGCTACTTACCTGCAGTTAAAATCTTGTAAACTATGTGACTTGTAGGAAGAGTCAGAAATGGGCACATATCTCAAAAACAATTCTAAAGCAAGTCATGAATATAAAATTAAGACTCTTGGCTGATGTCAGTGCAAATCAAGAGTGAGTTGCAGGTTTCTCTCGTCTTGCTGGATTTGTCTGTGGTGCAATAAGCTGTGTTATTGAAAATGGCTTAGAAAGAAAAGGAGCACAACTTCTAACCCATCTATATTAACTAGATGAGTAATGTTGAATCCAGATGATTAAGCTCGATGTACCTTACGATCTTTGACAGTTTTGAAAGGAAAAGGTGGAGACAAAGTTGGAAGAGGAGAGGGAAAGGAGAGGAATGGGAACAAATTTTGTGTGTGTGTGTATATCTTTGCTGTAAATTAAAGTTTAAATGCTTAAAGGATCAGAATTGTGCCTTATGCATCTTTAATAGTGCTCTCCTCCACATTGGGGAGAGAGGGATAATCAATAAATAGTCAATACTCGTGAATGACTCCAAGGGACAGGGGAAAAAAGTTAAAAAATCTATAGATTCCCATTTAGCAGGATATACAAGGTCTGTCCAGAAGGTATCCATGTAATATGAAAAATAGAGACATTTATTGAAGAAGATACAAGATACAAGAAACATTGTACATAAGAAAATGATGCCTCAGTTGCCTTCAAAGTAGGCACCTTGGGACCTCACACAGTTCTCCCAATCGCCATCAGCTACCTCATCGTATTTTTCTGAATCTCATTGAAGTTCTGAAATCTCTTCCCTTTCAAAGTTGATTTTACTTTTGGGAAAAGCCAGAAGCCACAGGACACCCATCCGGGCTGTAGAGAGGCTGAGTAACCTGGGTGATTTGATGTTTCACCAAAAAACTGCACAAGACGTGATGCATGAGTGGGTGCATTGTTGTGATGAAGCTCCAGTCACCAGTTGTCCACAGCTGTGGCCTTCTGAATCATCCCAGTACTTTCTGCAGAGGAATGTTCAAGCTTAACACAAACTTCGATGCAGATTCCTTGCTCTACTCACTCAGTCATTTTGAATGTGATGGCCACACAGTACACATGCTCACTCAACAGTGTCTACATCCCCCACTGACTAGTACAGTGAAGTCGTCATTGTTCATATACGCACAGTCCAGTCCACTCTCCTTGGCTGCCAGGTTAAATTGATGTCACACAAACCATTCTCATTATGTGAACAATGGCTGGACTTTTTCGGGCAGACCTTGTATACTTTATTAGGTGCCTCAGTTAGTGAAGACTTGCTATAGACTGAATGTTTGTATCCTACCCCCACTAAAAGAATTTTATATATTATAATCCTAATTCCCAATGTAATAGTATTTGGAGATGAGGCCTTTGAGAGGTAATTAGCTTATGAAAATGGAATATTTATAAATAGAATTAGTGTCCTTAGAGTAACCAGAGTTCTTCCTCTCTTCTCTGCCATGTAAGAATACTATGATATCATTGTCTGTAGGCCAGGAAGAAGGTCTACACCAGAACCTGACCATACTAAACCTTGATCTTGGACTTCTAATCTCTAAAACTGTGAGAAATAAATTGTTATTTAAGCCATCCAGTATGGTATCTTAATATGGCAGACAAAATTGACTAAGATAAGGCTCCTTAGCCATTCAAATTTGAAAATAATAATGCCCATCCTTACCATCTGTCCCCTACTACAAATTGATGTATCATTCTTGAAGCACCTGTCCATATCAGAAATAGTCCATACCTTTAAGAAATCACCCCACCCTCACCCCAGCCAAACCCACCTCCCTCCCTTGCCTCCACCCTCCCCTTTGGTTTTGTCCATGTGGTAAGGAGGAAGGGTGGGGAGAAAATGCAGACAACTGTACTTGAACAACAATAAAGTAATTTAAAAAAAAAGAAATCACATCTTATGTAGAATATTATTGCCCTACTTCAGGGTGGCTCTCACTTACTTGTCTGGGAAATGAATCTGTCCATCTCTGTTTGTTACCAGAGCTCACAGCCAGATGGGTAACAACTTTCCAGCTGAAGGTGAGGTTACAGTGAGTGCACTTGAGGAGTTTCTGGTTGGGCATCCTCCTCCTAATGACAGTCTCCATCCTGCCCTCCAGTCCAAGCCGTTTGACCTCAATCTTTCAGATCCACCCCCTGATGGCCAAGGGCAGGGCCACTTTGTAACCAAACTGGGGTGTGGTATGAGCGCTGCAACTTGTAAGAAACCTGACAATCTTGAGATAATTGGCACTAGGTAAAGGCAATATATTATGTATTCTGTTCTTTCTTAATTATTGCTGCATACCCTCTGTCACACTGGCAATTTTGTTTTGAATGTATTTGTATATCTGATATAAGAGGGGAAAAAACCTAGTTGCCATTTACTGTGAACCAAGGATACCATCGTCTGGTCAGTTTTCTCTGTCACCTGAGTCAACTTATATTCTACTCTACACAAGACAAAAAAAAAAAAAATACTTGTTTCTATTAACTATAAAAGTTTAAGTGTATTTAAAATTTTTCTTCCCAACCTGGCCTTTCAGACCTAGTCAAATGAAATGTTTAAAAGGATTAAAAGGTGATTAACTTTAAATAACATAAGCACGCATAATACTTTACACACACACACACACACACACACACACACACACACACCCTTCATTTCGCCCAAGAGCACTCCATGGCTTCTTAACTTCACCCACTTCATCATTCTTGTTACAGACAGGCCCCTATAGAAATGCTAGCCCAAATGTCACTTAGGAAATCTTGCCAGCAGGTACAAGAGAACACCTTCCCTCCCAACTCTCATCAGCACACACTTCTTTCTCCCTGTTTATGTCAAATTTATTGACATGTAAGAGCCCTTAGCACTTCCCAAATCCTCCTCCTGTATTAGTTTGCCCGACTGCCATTAAAAAGTACCATGAACTTGGTCATTTAAACAACAGTGATCTATTTCTTCACAATTCTGGAGTCTGGGAGTTCAACGATTTCTTGTGAATGTATCCTTGCCTGTGTCTTCACATCATCTTCCTCTGAGCATGTCTATATCCAAATCTCCTCTTCTTATAAAGATAGTTTGTCATGTGGGATGAGGGCCATCCTAATGCCCTTATTTAACTTTAATTATCTCTTTAGAGGCCTATGTCCAAATATAGTCACTTTCTGAATATCTGGGGGTTAGGATTTTAAGATACAAATTTAGCGGTGACACAATTCAGCCCATGACACCCCCTTATGGAAAAGAAGAGGGTCACTGGAAAGATGAAGAACTGAATCCCTTCAGTAAAGTTCAGTGAGGGAAAAGGAACTGTTTTCCTTGCCTGCTACATTTAGGAGACTAAAGCAATGTTTTGGGACTTTGAACAGCACAAAGGAGAGAAGAAAGGCAGGGAGGGACCATTTACTCACTAGAAACTAGAAGCATATACCCTGAGCCTAGGAACTTTTCAAGGGCCTATGAAAATATATGAAAGCTGAAAATTTAATGGTTTCTAAATATAAAAAGAAGATAGCAAAATTTTAATGAGTTAATGTTTAAAAGCCTATAAAACTTAATATTGTGTCAATTAGTCAACTGCAAGTTAACCCAACTGTCATAAAATTCATTCATTCATTCATTCATTCATTCATTCATTCATTCATTCATTCACCGTGCCTCCCAAGTGCCAGTTACCATTCCAGATGCTGAGGATCTAGAAATAAACACAAAAGACAAAATTTCCTATCATCAGTGAGTTTACATACTGATGCATGAGAGGGAACCAGAAAATAAAATATACAAATTATATATTAGAAGACAGTGAATGCCATGGAGAAGAATAAAGCAGAGAAGGTAAATACGAAGAGCCAGAGAAAAGGGACTTTCATTTATTTAAGTAGGTGTTTAGGAGACGTGTGGCTGAGTAAAATTTTCAAGGAAGTAAGAGAATTCACTAAGCAGAATTGAGGGTGAAAGAGTTTCAGGGAGAGGCCAAGCAGAAGCCTTGTCCCTGAAGAGCAAGCCGAAGTGCCGAAGAGCCATCCAGGAGGCCAAGAGGCTGTATCAGAATGTGTGGAGGAAGGAGCCAAGGGACATGAAACCATTATGTCAAAGAGATATCTGACTCTCTGTGTTTATTGCAGCATTACTGACAATAGTCAAGACATAGTGGACAACCTAAATGTCCATAGACAAATGACTGCATAAAGAACATGTGAGATATACATACACACACAAAATGGAGTATCATTCACTCATAAAAAGAGAGAGAGAGGAGTAAATCCTGACATTTGGAACAACATAGCTGGACCTTGGGGGCATTATGTGAAGCGAAATACACCAGACAAACACAAATATTGCATATTATCACTTACATGTGGAATCCAAAAAGTGAAGCTCATAGAAACAGAGAAAAGACTGGTGGCCGCTCAGGTTGGGGGAGGGGAGATGCTAGGCTGACGATACGAACGTTCAGTTATAAGACAAGCAAGCTCTGGGGAGCTAATGTCCAGCATGGTGACTACAGTGGACAATACCGGATTACATACTTGAAAGTCACTAAGAGAGCAGACCTTAAGTACTTTCACTACGTGCGTGCACACACACACACACAAGGTAATTATGTAAGGTGATGAATATGCTAATTAACCTTATCATGGGACTCAGTTTGCAAGAGACTTGTATCATATCATCATAATGTATACATTAAACTTACACAATGTTATAGGTCAATTATATTTCAATTAAACTGGAGATAAAAGACACAGGAAATGAGATTAGAAGGTAACAAGACACCCAACAACACAGGACCTTTTATAAAGTCTTCAATGTCCGGCCCCTCTACGTCGGGATGAGAACCATGCTGGAGTGAGGACCAACCAGAGGGCTCCGAGCAGAGGCAGGACATGATCTAACTTGGAGTTCAAAAGCACCACTCTATCGGCTCCACCGAGAACAGACAGTAAACAATTTTAACTTGGATTATGAGTACGATTTATTATCTTCAGTCTCCTGTGGGCTAAACCCTTTATAAGTAAACAAGCCTAACAGCTAAAAAGATCTTAAAATGGCCAACGGATGAGGAAAGGCCCGTGGGGGCAGCAATTCTGATTCGAGTATAAGAAGAAAAGGCAGCCAAGAGTTGGCTGATGCTGTAAAATAGAAGAAAACCCAAGATTTTAATAAACTGGCAGAGATTAAGATCTTGAACAGTTTTGCAAGTTTGAGAGAAAAATGAATAAAGGTTGACCCTACATCAATAAGTAAAATACTTCTTAGGTTAGATTATGATGGATCATGGCCTTGCAGAATGTTCAGTTATTAAATGTAATATAATCGCCCCCAAAACGGGTAGTTTAAAATAATCACAAAATTTATTTTGCTCACGAAACTGTGTTTTTGGACAGGGCTCAGCAAGAACATGGTGTCAGCTGTGAAAATCTGAAGGCTAAGGGCTGGAATCATGTGTAGTCTTCCTTCCCTCAGGTCTGGTCACTGATGCTGGAGCAGTGAGAGGGCCGGCGTCATCAGGCTTGAGTAATATTGTGATTTATAGTAAAATATATATACATTTCCTAAATATATAAACATTAAATATATATAAATATATATTTATATAAATATATATCTCCTAAAATATTTCCTAATATATAAATATTAAATAGATATATAAATAAATAGATATATAAATATATATATATTTCCTAAAACCTCTGGAGTGTCCTTTGTGGACTGCCACAGAGGGGTGTTTTGTTATGTTAATAAGGTGACTTTTGTAAAGACCTAAGGAGGAGTGCTGGTGGCTAAGAGAAGAAACCTTGATTAGAGGGCTAGAAATTTCAGTCCTTCCCAGGACACCGAAGGAGGGAGAGAGGCTGGAGATGGAGTTCAACTACCAGTGGCCCATGATTTAATCAGATGCCTACGTAATAAAGCATCCATGAAAACCTAAAAGGACAGGGTTTTGAGAGCTTCTGATGGTGAACACACGGAGATTCAGGAAGAATACAGAGCTCAGAGAACAGGAAAACTCTGAGCTCCTTCCCACCTACCTTGCCCTATGCATTTCTTCAATCTGGTTGTTTCTGAGGTATATATCCTCTTACAGTAAACCAGTAACCTAGTATGTAAAGTACTTCCTTAAGTGATGTGAGACGCTCTAGCAAATCAAGCCCAAGGAAGGGGGTCATTGCTACCTCCAGTCTATAGCAGGGCAGTCAGGAGCACAGGTGAGAACCTGGGCTTGTAATTAGCACCTAAGGTGGGAGCAATCTTGTAGAACTGAACCCTTAACCTGTGGAATCTGGTATTATCTCTGGGTAGACACTATCAGAATTGAGTTGAACTGTAGTACACACAGCTGTTGTAAAATCTTCACTCCAAAGCCATCTTGTACTCACTTTTTAAAATAGTTTGTACTGTATTACTTCAAAACTAATCGTTTCCACACCACTATCATAAAACCTAGAAGTTCCTTAAGCATAAAAACACATGACCTTGCCTAATTTTGTATCTCACCTGTGTCTGGCACAGAAAACAGAGTCAATAAATAATATACATTAAGTGAATGAATGAATGAGTTAGAATTATTTTTTAAGGTTGCACAAACTTTATACTCACTTGTGACTTTCACTGATCTATACCCAAATAATCACTTTCCTTTTGCAGGTGTTATTTATGGTGCCATTCTAGAGTTAGACCCAGCAAGGGATTTAGAGAATACTTCATCCAGCCTTATCAACTTCCAGACCAGGAAGGCCACACTCAGAGGAGAAGGAAAGAAACAATTTATTGACCCAGCCACTTTCACATATATATCACATTTCGTCTTTATGTCAAAAATATGCCTCAGGTGTTGTTAATTTTTCATTCGAGAAAATAAACATCAGAGAGTCTGTTTAACTTCGTCCTCTGCCATGCAGGGAATAAGGCTTCTACCCCTGGCTTGTTTGCTGTTCTTTCCAGTATATTCTAATGTCTTTTTCTTGCTTTTCCTTCTCATTTATTACTAAGATATAATAAAAACCATCATTACTAAAACCACCTTTAATTTTCTAATCCATTCTGGTCACATTTTAATGTATAAGAAGCAAAGATTTGAATAAATGACGTCTGTGAAGAAAGGGAACATCGGGGTAGAGAAGAGAGGTCACAAGCCTTGAAATCAAATGGGCACAAAATCAAGTTCTAATTCTATATTTGATGTGGAGTATAACCCTGGCCAAATTCATAAAAGTCAATGAATAAGTGTACTTCAGAATACTATGATGGATTGAATTTTAATTACTTTTAAAGGTACATCTCCTATAGTGGTTACAGAAACTCTAGTTTCTTCGTACCTTCTTGAAGTCTTATAACATACAGTCTTAAGATGTACCATATTTTATGGACCCAATAAGATAAATTAAAACATATTTTCTCATTATATGTATTTTCAGATTGATCCCCTGTGCAGGACTGCTGTATTAAAAAACTAATCAGAAAGAACCAAGCTTTCTCAAAAAAGTTTGAACTACAAAGTGATCATTTATAATAGAAGAAAAAAGAAGCAAGATAAACTATCTTTGTTGGGTTATTAGATAAAACATAGAAGTGCCAGATTTCAATAAGCTTGAGACATCAAAGAAATCATAGTCCTTTGTGAAAAGAAATGAGAGAGAAATGGATGCATGGATGGATGAATGGATGGATATAACACCAGATAGCATAAGTCATAACTAAATGATTCTGCTCAAGAAAAGGTAACTTCTCTACCTGAGACTTGCCCAGAAAAGCAAGTCACAGGAAATGTGTAACAGCCCTCCACCCATGAAGATTCACAGAAAAGGGAAGTTGCCAATGACCTAGCAATGACCAGAACCAGTGACATGCTCATCAACACTCCATCCAAAAACAACCAGTCCTTCTCATGACAGGGGCATTGTAAAGCTTCATGATGCTGGTGAACAATGCAACCACTGAAAACATATAGAATTTCCCAGAGCTTATGTATTATGTTTTCAAATAAATGCCTTATCATTTTTATCACATAAAATGTTACCTGTTTTCACTGCAACCACCTTTCATGTTATATGCTCATCCCAGGTTAATGTCTTCAAATAACACACTGAGAAGAGTACGGATAGAGTCCCTCAGCCCCCTTGTTGTGAACCAAAAGGAGAAGAGATGAGCATTTATGAATACCAAGATTTAGTCACAAGGAAAAAAAGGTGTTTTGCAAATCTGAGCAAAGAGGCATGGCCTCTAAACCCGTGGGTCAGACAGAGAAGAGTGCCCCCATGTTTTCCTCATCACAGACTGACGGAAGGTACTGACTTGGCATACAAGAGACATTTCGCTTTATTTTTCTATTTCTTGTTTTCTCTCTCTCATTTTCCTTCGCATACACTTCTCTTTTCTTTTTTTCTCTACATATCTTCTGTTGTTATTCTTTTCTTCCTCCTTTCTCTTCCTCCCAACCCCATTTAAAATTTCACCATCAATTTTCCTTACTTATCTGTCCATTTCTGCCTTTAGAAGGGACACCGCTATATCCACATGATGTCACAGACTCAAAAAATCTATGATAAGAACTCTCAGCAAAGTGGGAATAGAGGGAACATACCTAAACATAATAAAGGCCATATATGACGAACCCACTGCCAGCATCATACTTAAAGGCAAAAACTACAAGCATTCCCCTTGAGATCTGGAACAAGATAGCGATGTCTGCTTTCACCTCTTATTTACCATAATACTAGAAGTATTAGCCACAGCAATTAGACAAGAAGAAGATATAAAAGGCATCCAAATTGGAAAGTAAGAAGTAAAACTGTCTTTATTTGGAGATGATATGATACTGTACATAGAGAATTTCAAAGACTTCACACCAAGAAACTACTTAGCACTAATTAATGAACTCAGCAAAGTAGCAGGATACAAAATTAATGTAGAAATCAGTTGCATTTTTATATGCTAATAATGAACTAATAGAAAGGCAAATTAAGAAAGCAATCCCATTTACAATTGCTTAAAAAAAAATACCTAGGAATAAACCTAACCAAGGATGTAAAAGACATGTACCAAGAAAATTATAAAACACTGAAGAAAGAAATTGAAGCTGATACAAAAAATGGAAGCCATGTTCATGGATAGGAAGAATCATTAAAATGTCCATACTACCCAAAGAAATCTATAGAATCAACACAATTCCCCTCAAGATTCCAATCACATATTTTACAGAACTGGAGCATAGCAAAAGCAATCCTGAGAAAGAAGAACAAAGTTGGAGGAATCACGCTGCCTGATATCAAACTATACTACAAGGTCATAGTTATCAAAACAGATGGCACTGGCATAAAAACAGACACATAGATCAATGGAACAGAATAGAAATCCCAGAAATAAACACACACCTTTATAGTCAATTAATATTTAACAGAGGAAGCAAGCACATACATTGGGTGAAAGACAGTTTATTCAATAAATGGTATTGGGAAAATTGAACAGACAAGTGCAGAAAAATGAAATTAGACCACCTTTTTATACCACACATAAGAATAATTCAAAATGGATCAAAGATTTAAATGTTAGACCCAAAAACCACAAAAATCACAGAAGAAAACAGGCAGCAAAATCTTGGACATTGCTCATAGCAATATCTTATCAGATATATCTCCTTGGGTAAAGAAAACAAAAGAAAAAATAAGCAAATGAGACAATATCAAACTAAAAAGTTTTTGCACAGCAAAGGAAAACATCAACCAAATAAGTAGACAACCCACAGAATGGGAGGACATATTTGCTGATACAGCTGAAAAGGGGATAATATCCAAAATTTATTAAAAACTTACAAAACTCAACACCAAAAACAACCTAATTAAAAAATGGGCAAAGGAACTGAATAGACACATCTCCAAAGAGGACATAGAGACAGCCAATAGACATATGAAAAGATGTTCAATGTCATTAATCATCAGAGATATGCATATAAAAACCACAATGAGCTATCATCTCATACCTGTCAGAATGGCTCTAATCTATAAATCAACAAACATGTGCCAGCGAGGATATGGAGAAAGTGAACCCTTTTGCACTGTTGGTGGGAATGCAGACTGGTCCAGCCACTGTCAAAAACACTACGGAGATAACTCAAAAAATTAAAAATGGATCTGCCTTTTGACCCAGTGATTGCCACTTCTGGGAATATGTCCAAAGGAACCCAAAATACTAATTCAAAAGAACATAAGCACCTCTATGTTCATTTCAGTGTTATTTACTAATGCCAAGATGTGGCAGCAGCCCAAGTGTCCATCAGTAGATAAGTGGATAAAACAACTATGGGACATTTACACAGTGGAATACTACTCAGCTTTAAAAAAGAACATTTTACCATTTTCAACGGTATGGATGGACCTGGAGTACACTATGCTAAGTAAAATGAGCCAGTCAGAGAAAGACAAGTACCATATGATTTCACTTATATGTGGAATCTAATGAACAAACTGGACTACCAAGGAAAATAGAGGTGGACTCAGAGATAGAGAGCAGGATGACAGCTAAGTGTGAGGGGGTTGGTTGGGGGGCGACAAGATTGAGCAAAAAGGAAAATGGACTCATGGACATGGACAACAGTGTGGCGATCGCTGGAGGGACAGGGGTATAAAAGGACTAAATGGCATTGGAAAAAATACAATAAAAATATGAAAAAAACTACAGGGTGGGGCAAGAGTAGGTTTACAGTTCTTTGCATGGAACATAATACAATAATTAACAAATAATAATATAAGAATAAACTCTGTTTCATATACTCACGATTGTTAACCTTCTTTAGTCACATACTGTGTAAATGTGCCAAATAATAATTTTTAAAAAGCTGACAAGCCCTGATTCCACAAACAGTAGAGAGTCAATATTTCTCTGGGAAAGAGGCACTCAGATATTCTCCAGATCAACACCACCTGTGACTACTTTCAATCAATGAAAACAATATCTTGTTACATTCTTTGGCGGCTGGCTTCTCAAAGAATCCCCAAGTGCATTGTGAGCGGCAATCTTGGGTTAAATTTTTTCCCCCTCAAAATAATGAGTAATTAACAATCATTGCTTTTCATTAACTGAGTGGAAATTTTTATGTCTGAAGATGTTCAAGAAAAGCAAGCAGCCACTAAAGAAAGATGCTTGTTTTAAAGGCAATCTTACTATAGAGATTGTGATAAGGTACTCCTTAAGGCTTCTTCAAGTTTGAGAGTGAATTACCACATGTAATCTATACCATGATGGTAGTAGAGAGGCCCTGTAACCCCCACTTAAACTGAAACATAAAGAGGGTATTTGTCCATTGACAGATGGGCCCACATTCCAGATCTCCAGAGGCCTTTTTCTATGTTCTTTCTGTTGCAAAAATAATAATAATAATAATACCTCCACGCTGTACTTTCCAATTACTTCAGCAAATATAAAATAATGGCACAGAACACGTGAACCAGAAGCACAAGTAGTAATCACAACTTTCCAGTCCAGTGGAACCAAAGAATTTTCCTGCAGGGCCTAGTGATCATTTACCCCAGGCGGGAGGAAAATTGTTGAACTAAAATTAATGAAACAGATTGAGAAATGCTCTGGTGAAATTGGCGACATTTCACCCTCTCCAAAGATTAACTCAGTGAATGGTCTAACTGAAAGAATATGATTTAAAGACATGCCTTGCAAATACTGAAACTCAATGGTTTTCAAAGAGATTAATGTTAATAGCATGCTTCTGATTAACAGGGAAAAAAGCTCATCTGGGAGATCCTCTTGATTAGATAGGCCATTCCATGCAAAATGTCACAGGGACAATCAGGAAAGCCATCCTTGAAATGCACAGTGAAGGATTTTAAAAGAAATTGGTTTACCTACAGAGACTAGGGAACAATACAATTTAGTCCTTGTATAAAGAGGCTCAGCCAGAGGAAATGATGGGGTGTCTTTGAGGGGTTCCAGAAAATTGAACAAAAATGAGAAAAAGACTATGTTGCTGTTTCATTCAATTCCTATCACCTCGATGGCTACTCGTCCTCCTTCCCACTCCCCAGAGTCATGGAACCCGTGACAGAAGAGGAAACAGAGCCATCACCCCAAAGGCTGTGCCAGTCAAGCCTGGCCTGGTATTAATTTTAGGTTAAAAGGCATGTAATGGAAGGAAGTATATATATTTCCTTACCATATTGAAATGAGTAGTCATCACTTAAAATAGAAATGATTTTTATTAGTGAAATTAGAAAGTAATTGTGTACATCAATGGGGTGGATAAAAGGTCAGGCAAAGGCCAAAGGAAAGGAAGATTATAAAGTAAAAAAGAAAAATACCTAATATGAAAATATTACTGTTATATTAAAGTTAAGAGAAATAAATATGTTGGTTGTATTATAAATATGAATGATGAATATGAAGGATACTTGATTAAATGGAAAGATATAATGGATGGTAAAGAGGTATGTTCTTTCTGCATTAGAATTACAGGCAGTGTGCAAATTGAAACTGGATAAGGTTCCAAAGGTATCTTGAAAGACTCTTATTTGGAGTATAGAATATGTGCTCCCGTCGAAACATTGTTTAAAGGTCTGAATTAGGTTTCTAGTTACCTGTGAATTTGACTTAAACCAAATATGTAGCAAATAATACTATGTTTTGAATCAATTGAAAATAAAACTGTTGCATTAGGACAAGAATTGGTTACTGAGATAAAAAAGAAATTAAGGAAATAATTGTATGGAGCCCCTGATAAAGGGCTTCTGGAAGACAGCAACGAATTTAGATCTTGATTGTAGCAGATCGTTCCTTAAGCCCACTGCCGCCTTCTTCCCTAGCTACATCCTTCTCCTTGGTGGTCCCATCTAGTCAATGTGGAGACCTCCCACATTTATGACTCCCGCTCAGACCTCTCTGCTAAATTCCAGTCAACTATGCCCAATGCCTTCCTGTCTGGTAGAGACTTAAACTTAACATGTCCCAAGCTAGATTTCTGATCTCCCTCTCACCCACCAGTCTTGACCCACACTCCATCTTCCCCATTGCAGTTCATGGCAACTTTATTCTTCTGTTTCTCCTCCCTCTTTTCTCACATACCTTAAAGCCAATCCTTTCGTATATATCCTATCAGCAATAGCTTTAGCCTACATATAAACTTGCATTCTCATGTTCTCTAGTTCAAGACATCATCACCTCTTAGCTACATTATTGAAACTGACTCCTACCCGATCACCTTGCCTTACTCTTACCCCTAAAAGTCTGTTGTCAGCACAGTAGCCAGAAAAAGCCTGTGAACTCATAAGTTAGGTCCTATCTCTCCACTCAAAGCAACTCCCATCTCACTCAGAGCGAAGGTAAAATGTCTGCCTTGCCCTGTGCCCCATCGCCATCCTCTCCAAGCTCATCTACTCTGCTTCCCTTGCTCATGTGACTCCAGCCTTACTGGCCAGTTCCAGACCTGGGACTGTCTCACAGTCTTTGATCCTGCAGTTCCCGCCGCCGGAAATGCTCTCTGTTTGACCACGCAGCAAACTCCCTCACCTCGCCTCTACTACCTTTGCTGATGGTTTTTCAATAGCCTATCATATCTTTGAAAAAAGTCCCACCTCCCCTGCCATTCTTTGCTTGTCCGATTTCTCTTTTTTTTTCTTCTTAATTATTACCATCTAACAGACTATACATTTTACTTATTTGCTTACTGTCTAGCTCTTCCATTCTATAATTTAAGCTCCATGAGGAAAATGACTTTGTCCCCAGTACCTAAAACAATGCCAGCAGGCATAGAGTAGGCATTCAAATATTTGATGAATAAATTGAATAAACCAATAAATTGAATACATGAATGAATACATATGTATTTCACACGTGCTCTATTCTTACTCTTATCACTTATCACAGATACATTTTTTTTTTTTTTTACAAATGGAAAGAAAAAAAGCCCAAAGCATTGTATTTGGTCTCTCTATCCCCAGCAGTCTCAATGTTTTCCTTAAAACTCAAACCTGCGGAAATTTCATGACTCTGGAATTTCTTGACTTTGAAGATAGTCTGTCTTTTTAGCCTGACTTAGAAGACCTCCCACTGTCTACCTCTTACGTATCTTTCCAGCTTCACAGTCAGTTAGTCATGCTTCTGATAGGGAAGAACTGAGAGGCAAGAAAGACATTTCGAATCGGGATCGCTCCTTCGGTCAGTGGCTGTCGAGGCTGCACCAGGGAAGTGTGGTCACTGTTGAGTTGGCCACCTGCCATTCTTTCGTATGAGGTGATCCTTAAGTTGTCATTCATCACTCACAGAGGGATTATACCTTTTAGGGTTCCAGTGCATTTGCTTTCTCTACCCCTTTTATCTTGAATCAAATGTCACAGAAGACTGCAGTATAAAAAATATTTTTAAGTGAACCTGTGCTACTTAAGATCATGGGGCTTTGAGGGGTATGGAGTGCATCCCTGAGCACTCACCTCCCTTATACCTGGCATGACCCCCGAGACCCCTCTGAGTCACTCCTGCCTGTGAGGCTCCGAGACATTAGGGTATTAGACAGCCTGACAATGCGCCCACACAAGAAGAAAGGCTTTTAAAACAGCCACTTTATTGGTTATTTACAAAATTGCCTAAGTAACTGAAATGCTCTTTGCTGTCCTCTCCTCCTCTGTTTAGTGTGTGACAAATAACAACATCTCCAAGTGGCAGGAAGAAACAAAACGAGAACTATGTCAGCGTCTGCGTCTGCTTCATGCAGGAGATAGAACATTATGCGGGTCTTCGCCTGATGACTGGCTCCCGGAGGAGTAATTAGGATTTGGCGCACTCCTTTCTGGCGTTACCTCAGCTTCTCTGCCAGGGGTTTCTGAGAAAAGGTTTGTTGTTTCAGTTTGAAAACTGCATTTTAGACTGACTCCTCAAACAGAGTGCACGCAGGGACAAATGGGGTGAATGTTTAGCGAGTGGTGTTTGTATTCACATCCTGTCTCTGGGTCTCAGGTCCATGACAGGTTTATTTTTCAGAAGCCTAATAAAAAATATGTTAAAAATTGAAAGTGGAGTTTTTAACTGACAGAAGATACGCTTTTTATTTTTAGAGGCTCTGGTGGTTCTTTGTCATGCTATTTGAGAGTGGGTAAGATTATTGTCAAATTGAGAAATAAAACCCTATCCAATTTTGAAGACCCAATTTATGCCAAACAAAATCAACCTGAAGTATGAGCCCACTTTGAAGGAGGGCTATTATCAATGCAAAACTAATAGTATCTCTGACTTGCAAAGAAACACATATATAACTCAATGAATAACTCTATTTTTTTCTAACACTTCCACAGTGTTCTCCCCATACCTCACGTCCTTGAGACAAACGCCAGCTCCCTAGAGGGTGAGGGTCAAGGACCTTTACTGGAAAGAACTGGTTAGGCATTCTTGCCTGCGTTTTATGCTTTGGAAGAACTAAGAAAAAGGAGCAGTTTCAGAGTGATCTGGGAAAGAATCCAAAGCCACCTTGACTGTGGACTTTAAGGTTTCTTCCGGAGGAGGGGGGTCTTGCAGACAGGCTCAGTTCCTGAGTTGCCGCAGAAAAATGCATCTTCCCAAGACCGTTCTGAAATGTGGATAGAACTCCACAAAACAATCACAACTTTTTCTTGGTGACTTGTGCAAGAGAAAGCCAAAGGAAAATCTGGGAGGAAAAATGCACAGAAAGAGAAGTAGAAAAAACAGAGAAGGAGGGAAAAAGAGAATGTGAACAAGAATTCATTGCATCTTAACAGAATTGCAAGGGAAACACAAGACCCTGCGGATCTATAAACCCTGAGGGGATGGGTCCAGGAAGCAGGATGTGAACAAGGTCAGGTACCTGATTTCTTTCTCCTGTTCTCATTATCTAGCCCAGCATGAGGAGGCCACGGAAAAGCAGGACTCTTAGGGGAGGAGCTGTGGCCATTTTCTAGACATTGCACGAGAAATCTAAGTAAAGTGCTGCCAGAGTTCATAATGCAACAGCACCTCCTTACCCTTTGGCCAAGACAAAAGTTTCCACTCCTTCCACAGGCCTCAGAAGTACAGGCCTAGTAAGAACCTTGGGAAGGGAGGTGAAGGCAGTGCCAGAATTACCTGGAGGGCCAGGAGATGAGCTGGGTGACTCGGGCCCCATCTCCCAGGAGCACTACCCTATGGGTGGAATTTTGTGATCTGAGACCTTCCCCAGCTAGCAGATCCTCTGACCTTTAAAAGCTTTCCATAGCACAGAATATTAGTTTTCACTTCCAAAATAGCCAGTGCTCTTCATGTGTCCATTTCCTATTCTCAAAAAAGGTGAACTTATCATGATAGTTCCATGTTGATGCATTTGGAAGAGAGGCTTTGTTTTTCCAGGAGCCAGGAAAAAAATACCATGGAGGAAACACTATTTACAAATGATTGAAATGCAAGTAGACACACATGCAGAAATGCGGAGAGCAGACTCAGCTCCATGGTCACGGAGTCCTGTCAACGAACAAATCAGCTGCAAGCCAGGAAGGTGAACTCACCTTTGGAACTGATAAGAGCCATTGTTTAGCTTTCCTTTATTCTTTGGTTTGATCTGAGGCTGCCTCTCCTATCACTTTCTCCCTTGACACAGTCTCTCATTGTCAGCATAGAGACTAAAGAAAATTGGTCTTTCCATGTAAGGGCCCTATGCTCCCCTCCTTTTGTCTTTTTCAGGAAATTAGTAGCTCATGTTCCATTAACTGGAGTATTATACCTTATCTTTTTCCTATAAGTGAAGTGGGACCTTCAAGACCATCATTTAGAATTATTCTGTCTACTTTACTCTAAATGGATTCTGTTCTCATTTCAAACTTTATCTCTAGACCTTACTAAAGATTACATTCAGACTCACCTACAGACCCAGAATTGTGCTCTCTTTGGAGCTCAGGTCTTTAGAAACATAGTGAAATGTGACAGGCTTTGGAACTGGGATCTAGAAACTGTCCTTTTTATGGCCAAGTGGATTCCTTGCCATTTTCAAAGCCAGTCTTGACAGTTTTATAATTTATTGTATAGAAGGACCTGGGAAACTTTGAGTTTTCTAAACAGACAATACTTTCGTATTGTTTCAGAACAGATTTACAGAGATTTATTGCTTTTTGTAATATTTATTTGACACTTCAGGTCTAAAAATAATATCTAGCCATCAGACGGGCGATTCAGTTTATCTCTTTATCATACAAGTACCAAGGGCAAGGATGAATACTAAAGATTCAGGCTAACGTGACAGCTTTTTACTGTATGCAATTCAGTTTCAAGAGAAAACTTACAACGTTGAAAGCTGGGTGACATTCCTTCAGGATGCAGCAGTTCCCCCAATTAACTCTCTGATGGCTGGCATCTCTTCCAATTGGTCG
>PVJI01005216.1:0-99035 GCA_004026765.1 Micronycteris hirsuta | reverse complement strand
AAATGTTGCACGGACACACAATGGAATATTAGTCAACCCTAAAGGAATGAAGGACTGATACATGCTGCAATGCAGATGGACCTGGAAAGCATTATGCTAAGGGAAATAAGGCAGACACAAAAGGTCACATATGGTATGGTTCCATTTATATGAAATGTTCAGAATAAGTAAATGTGGATCACTGGTTGCCAGGGGTTGGAAGAAGGGGAAAATGGGAAGTGACTAGACTACAAATAAAAGGAATGAATGACTCCTATCTGCACCAATATGGATGGACCTCAAAAACATTAATTTGAACAAAAGCAATCAGATGCAAGAGTACACACCATATGATTTAAGTCAGTTCTGTAGTTGCTTATGTGGGGATTGACTGGAAGGGAACAAGAGAAAAATTTCTGAGGTAAAAGAAACGTTCTGTACCTTGACTGGAATTGTGAAAATGCAGATATATGTATACATCTGTGAAAACTCATTGACATATGCACTCAAGTTGTATGCACTTAATTGAATGTAAATTTTATCTCAAACAAAATTAGAGCAAAAATGAAGAAAATAAAGGTCCAAATCCTATAAAAATGTAGGCAAAAACATGACAGACAATTCATAAAAAAGTCATTTATTCATAATGACTATTTATAATGAAATGTGCAAATTAAAACTTCACTGAGCTGTTTCTTATCTATCAGATTAGCAAACATTTGACCTACTCTGACCTAAGTGTGTGGGAAAACAGTCAGTCTTCTCTGTTGCTGTGGTGAGAAATTTGGCAATATCTAACAAAACTACAGATGCATTTACCCTTTAATCAAGCACTCTCACTTCTAGAAATGTATCTGTCTTAGCTAGAGTGGCTTATAAACAATAGAAATTTATTTCTCACAGTTCTGGAGAATGGAATTCCAAGACCTGGGTGCAGCTTGGTCTAGTGAGGGCAGACTGCCTGTATCCTCACACAGAAGAGACGGAGGGAGCAGTGGGGTCTCGTTTATAAGAGCACCAATCCCATTCATTAAGATTCAACCCTCAAGACCTAATCACCACTCAAAGGCCCCACCTCCTAACACCATCACATTGGGTGTGAATTTGGGGGGAAGACAAACATTCAGACCATAGTGGTACTCATGAAACACATGTCCAATAATACAAAAATATGTACACAATATGTTACTCATTGCAGCAATACTTAGAATGGCAAAATATTGGAAATTCCCTAAATACCCAAACACAGGGAATTGGCTAAATGAACTATGGTACATATACATAATTGAATACTTTGCAGATTTAAAAAAGAATGGCAAATCTCTCTGTGATATAGAGTGATTTCCAAGACACACTGTTGCACTATAAAAAGTAAAAAATAGACTTCTAGTTTTAGGTTCTGGAGGCAAGGAGTTAAGACTCTGCCCTAACAACAAGTACAAACCTGAACAGACTGAAAAAATCAAGAACTCTCTTTGGATCCATAAGAGAGGTGAGGGCACAGGCCCAGCTGCTGCTACCAAGGTTGGAGAGACAGGTGATTACAGGCCTTGACAGTTTTCCTGGAGCAGACTCATAAGTAAAAATTATTGAGGAAACCAGCCCTGGGGTAGGAAAACCTGAACTGTAATTGACAGATTGCTGGAGGCGCAGTGTGGCCAACTCTGAGAGTTAAAACTCAGGGGCGCTCAGTCACGGGGCTCCCACAATACTGTGACATTGACCTCCAGTTTCTCACAGTAAAAATTGGGAAAAAATCCCCCTGGCCTTCTAGCAGGGGCAAAGGGGTCATTTTGAAAAATGCACTATATATGCATATATATGTTATATGTATGAGGTCTGTCCTGAACAAGCCCAGTCATTGTTAAGGAAACGAGAACAGTTTGTGTGACATTGATGTAACCTGGCAACAAAGGAGAGCAGACTAATATGCGCATGTGTGAACAGTGACAGCTCCACTCTACTAGTCAGTGGGGTGGTAGATGCCATTGAATGAGCGTGTGTACTGTGTGGCCATCGCATTCAAAATAACTGAGCAAGTTGAGCAAAAAATCTGCATCAAATTTTGTGTTAAGCTTGAACTTTCCTCCACAGAAACTATTCAGATGATTCAGAAGGCCACAGCTATGGACAACTGGTAACTGGCAGCTTCATCATGACAGCCTGCCCACGCATGCATCATGTCTCGTGCAGTTTCTTGGCGAAACATCAAATCACCCAGGTGACTCAGTCCCCCTGCAGCCCAGATTTGGTGCCCTGTGACTTCTGGCTTTTCCCAAAACTAAAATCACCTTTGAAAGGGAATTTCATACTGTCGATGAGATTCAGGAAAGTACAACGGGGCAGCTGATGGTGACTGGGAGAACTGTGTGAGGTTCCAACATGCCTACTTTGGAGAGGACAGAGGCATCACTGTCCTGTGTACAATGTTTCTTGTATCTCCTTCAATAAATGTGTCTAGTTTTCACATTACATGGTTGGGTACCTTCTGGACAGAACTCATATATATATATATATATGTATGTATATATATGTATGCATATATGTATCTATGTATGTATGTGTGTGTATATATATATATATATATATACCCACTACACACACACACATGGAGGGTCAGAAACAATGACACTGCAGTTGCAATGACCAAAACTAGATTACAGGTTCTGGTTCTAAATATGATTCTGCACTAAATGGGACCTTGGCCTTTTGAAGTAATGACTGACTCCAAGGCTTGGGCAGGGAAGGTTCAAGGTGAATATGGAATATCTTGCAGTAACTGAAAGTCAGAATGAAATGTTGTGATCATGTCACAAAAGACACAGAAGCTGGCATGAGCCAAATCTGGGACAATCTGAGCATCAGTGTGTTATAACCCACTGAATAAATTAAGAATCCATGAGTCTCTGCTGATAACAAATATCTAAGTAAATGTGGAAGATGCAAAAGCTCTGTGCAAATAGAATGCTGACTACTGAATATTAAAAGAATGATAATACATTTGGACTCAAACTTCATGGTGTCTAAAGATTATAACTGAACTGAGTTTCCATTTTTCTCCTGGAACCAATCACCACTTCAGGTATCATTCTACCAACACTCCAGCACGTTCTCTGCTCCAACCACAACACCAAGACACTTTCGTTTTCACCCGCCATTCCTAACCAAGTGGTTTGCATCTAAGCCAAGTGAGTGCCTGTGACTACACAGGTACCAAGCTCTGATGACACCTTGGAGTCGCCTCGAGAGCAGGCACACTGAGCCTCGCCTCCGCTCCACCCTCGGAAATCCTGATCTAATTGGCCTGGGGTGGGGTACAGGAGCCAGCATTTTAAAAAGCTTTGCAGATGATTCTTTTGTACAGCCAGGTTGAGAAGTATGGAAAACAGAAATAGCACATATTTCAGGATAGGAAAAAAGAAATCACAAGAATTCATCAGTATTCAAGATCTCACCTTGCTATATAAAACATTAAATTCTCTATCCCTTTTGGGTGCTTACTTCCAACCAGTGTTCTATGTGGTTACGTCTGCTGTGGAAAGGAAGATGGAGGTTTGATCTTCACTCTGGTGAGTCACATAACCCTTTTATTGGGGGGAGGACTAAATGCCTTTGCGATTAGGCGCTCCTTGAAGCATTTGGCGGTTTTTCCACCTACTCCCTTTCAGTGAGGTCAGTGATTGGGAATACCATGGAGAGACTTCTGGGTCATCCTTGCCTTTACTGGCAATGGCATGGCTGCTTTAAAAACATTGTGTGAGTGAGGCAAGAAAAAGGAAAGGAAAGATGGTAACTAGATATATTGTCGCCCTCCTGCTTGTAGGCATATTGGTTTGGCTTGTTTATTGCTGATTTCCAGGTCAAAATGTTCTCTTTACTTTTTTACCCAGGGCACTGAAGGCAGGGAAGCATTGGATGGTGTTTTTAATGGGACAACTTTGATGATGTGATTTTTAAAAATTACTTTGTCAATAAGGACTCACTTGAGCTTGTAGAGAATGGTATTAGATTGGGAAACAAACAAGTATAGAATTGATGTCATAGGATGGTAATGGAAAAGCAATTTTATGGATTTTCAGACCCAGTGTCTCTTCAACCCACACACAATTAAATTAAAAATGTTTAAAGTTAGTCTTTGTTAACTGTCACCAGGAAACTTGCTGTGAACTCCTATCAGGGTTGATGTCATTGCTGGAACAAAAAAGGAAGACACTAATGTAAATGGTGAAAAGTGACGCTGCTTTTTGCATCTGTCTAGTCAGTTGATGATGGCCCGTTCACTACCAGTAGCTATAAGTTAACTTCTTTCTAAATGTCTATCCTCATTCATCTGTCTTCAGAAATTTTTTTTTAAACTTCATTTTTGAAAATATTTTATTTATTTATTTTTAGAGAAAGGAGAAGGAAGGGAGAAAGAAAGAGAGAGAAACATCATTGTGTGGTTGCCTCTCACATGCCCCCTACTGGGGATCTGTCCTGCAACCCAGGCATGTGCCCTGACTGGGAATCGAACCAGTGACCCTTTGGTTTGGTTCACAGGCCAGCATGCAATCCACTGGGCCACACCAGCCAGGGCTATCTTTAGAACTTTTGAAGGCAAATTTATGTAAGTGAGCAGAAGCGGAAGGGACTGTCATCTCAAATTGCATAGATCTATTTAGATCTAAACTGTGGCTCAGTTCTAAAATATGGCCCATCATTTAAAAAGAGGCACAAGGTTTGAGGATCTGCCTTGTATTCTGGAAGTTACTTTTTCAGTTTGCAGATTATCTTGTGAGCTTCTATACATTTTTCCAGTTTGTATACTTTCCATTTCTTCTCTCCATCTGGAGTAATTGTCTAGTCCTGCTTTTACATTTCCTTTTTTCCCCATAAAATCTCCTTAGACCATTCTAGCTGTAATTGCTCCTGCATTTTCCTAACACTTTTACAGAATGCACCCCCAAATCTAGAACAAATTCGGTTTTAGTGCTGTTGCTACTTCATGGGCATATATCTTGTGTTTCTAACAAAACTTTAAGCTTTGTTAAACTTTAAGCTGCTTAAAAAAAGAAATATCTTAAAACTTCTGATCTCCCCCAGCTTCTAGCATCATATGGCGCATATTCTAGGTAAAGACTTTAGTTAACAACCAGCTAAACTTAAGCTACAGAGATTTTGCATAATAAATTATTCCAGTCTGAATATGGTGCTTCCTGTTGGGACCTTGACTAGTAGAAAATCATACCATATTTTAGATGTAAAAAGGGATGCGGGCATTTTTAAAATGCTATGATTTTTTCTTTTGTGAAGCTAAAAATCTTTCTGTAAAGTGCAGAGTCATCTTCTAATTTATCATTTATGTAACATCTATAATTTTTCAGTTTTTATACCACCACATTTCTACATAGAGCTAATGGAAAATGGAAAACAGCAAAACCATGGAGAAGGATTATGTTTTACAAACAGCAGTTTATTTAATGCCGTCTGAACAAAGGTCTGGGTTTGGTGGTACAGTTTATGGGTTGTTCAATCCTCAGTTTCCCTCCCTCACTTCAATCTTAGCCCAGAGCCTGTCTCTCTTCCTCCCTTGGCTCCCTCTCCTCCTCCCCAAGGACAGAGCTGCAACTTGAGCTCTGAAAGGATATTGTGGATATTAGACATGGGAGCCCCTTTTGGTCTGAATGAGTCATTACAGTTTCCACCCTCGGAGAGTTAAAGTCAGCGGTCGTCTAGTTTCTCTCTGTTCTATGACCTTATTCGGCAGTGCTCTGCATGGTTCTTTAAATGACGCCAGTCCTCTGAAATTTCTTTCCTGAGTCTTTTCCAGTTTATTCAAAACCTCAGAAGAGATCCTGGTCTGTAATGCTGAGTTAACATGTCTGCTTAACTAAGTACAATGCCTAAAATAATAGAAAGATGGGTACTGTATATGATTCAGCGATTTATTAAACTAAAAGATTACAAATTGTTCCAATGGTTCTAAGTATCAGACAATTACCATGCCTCGCTTGCAAAACAGCTGCAATTAGTATGAGGTTTCTGATCTGCAGCTTCCTCTGACATTAAAGTGAGCTCATGGAGAACCATGTGCTAATTTCAACATTGTAATACCTTCTTTGTAGCTTCTCAAGCTTCCTTTACATATAGGTCTGCTGATTTAGCACCCGTTGCCCTTTGCAGACATCTTACTACTAGGATTACTTATTTTCATTTATTACCATACATACAATGCATGATGGCCAAAAAAATAAACTGTCACAGTCCTAGCCACGTTGCTCAGTTGGTTGGAACATTGTCCCGCACACCAAAAACTGTGGGTTTGATCCCCATTCAGGACACATGCCTAAGTTGCGGGTTCGATCCCTGGTCAGGGTGTGTAAAGGAAGCAACTGATCAATGTTTCTCTCTCTCAATTCCTTTTCCATTAAAATCAATAAACATATCCTTGGGTGAGGATTAAAATAGATAGACAAATAAATAAATAAATAAATAAATAAATAAACAAACAAACTGCCAGCGAAGAGGAAAAGCCTACATGTGCAACAGGCAGTCCTCCATGGTGCCTGAGGCTGACGGAACCAACAGCCAGTGAAACTAATGCTTATCTTCATTTTGGGGATAAGGATGGAGCAAGGGAGAAAGTTAGGCATCAAGTCTCCCACCCTGAGCATTTACGATATAATCCAGTGACGTTTTCTCACACTGAGGCTGTCAGAGGCGAGGGTACTGGGCAGTGCTGCTGGGTGGGAGACATCTAGACTTGTGTCCGTCTGTCTTACCTCCATCAGAAAGTGGTCTGGAGTCCCATGAGAAGATAAATTCCTAGGGGTAAGGCATCCCATTTCCTTCTTTGGGCTGCTCAAACTATTGGGATACGATTCTGTTTGGTTTTTATATTTATTGTATTTAAGCTTCTCTTTTGTATGTGTACTTGAAACTTTGGCCTAGTTTGAGAAACTTTGAGGACATTTGGGTCTGTATTTTGTATAACTTCATCTAAATGTAGTCAGTAGCACCCCTAAGGTGATGGGAAAAGAAGATCTTGAGCCTGGCCAGTGTGGTTCAGTTGTTTGGAGCGTTGTCCTATAAACTGAAATGTCGTGGGTTTGATTCCCTGTCAGGGCACATATCCAGGTTGCAGGTTCAATCCCCACTGCGTGTGAGAAGGCAACCAATCAATGTTTCTCACGTTGATGTTTTCTCTCTCTCTCTCTAAGAGCAATGACAAAATGTTGTTGGGTGAGGGTTAAAAAAGAAGAAGATTCTAAGATTAAACAGCTTTGAAATGTGGAAGGATTATGTCTTTTATTAATGTTCATAAGTAGTCTATTTTACTATGTAACAGACTATTTACTTGTTCATGTCCCACCTCAATTTACAAGTGATTTTACCTCACACAGTTTATTCCCCAATAGGTAAAAATTTTGTGAAAAATATAAACAGAAAACCAGGTCCAAGGGACGGAGAATGCAAATATGCCAGCCATACAGGGCTGTTTGGACGGGGCCTCGAGTATGACTCTTGATCAAAAAAGTGAACATAGCCAATGAAGTTCTCTTAATTACAGAGGAGAAAGCAAAGCTTTATTTAGTATTGAGATGAAAAGAGATTCGCTTGAGGACTCTCTCTTGTGAACTCTGAGTTGTGTAATAAACAATGTCCTCAACAACAATTTTATAGTAAATGGGGAAATATATGTTTTCCATGGTTGTTTCTCAAAGCACCCTGGATGGAAGCTAGCACCTTGATGTTAGCACTTGGTTAAGTCAATTCTCAAAGGAGGCGGACTTTACCAAGTGCTTAATTACATAATCTTTTGGAGGTCCTACTTGATTCAAAAAATAGTATTATGGCTTCTTAAATTAGTTTTCCTTACTTTTTCTAACAATCCCTTGTGGTCCACTCACGTGCTGTAAGTGGCTGGTGGGCATTTCCTCTGAAATTCAGTTGATTAGGGCCTTAATGACATAATAGTTATTGATTTTATCTGGTTATAAAGAAATACATACTCACTGTATAGAATGCATAAAACACAGAGAAATAAAAGAAGGAAAAATCACACCTAAGCTCATTACCTAGAAATTTCCACTGTTACCATTTTTGTGTATTTTTTCCTCACATTTTCTAATGTACGCGTACACAGAGATGCACACACATACACAGTGCCTACATCTTGCTATGTAAGGCTCCTGAGTATACTTTAAGAGAGACAAGGTCTTTGCCATCACGAAAATTATAGTCTAGTAGCGGAAAAAATAGAACAAAGATAACCACGTAGATTAGGGCATTATTACAAATTGCTGTAAGTGCCACAAACAAAAAGACATGTTTCTATGTTTTCATGTACAGAGTAACAAAAGAAAACTGAGTTGAACTGGTGTGACAGGAATGCCTTCCTTAGGGAATTGAGAATGAAGCTGTAACACAGGCAATCGCTTAAGGGTAGAATGTCATTTAAAAAAGACGACATTGCCCTGGCCAGTGCAGCTTAGTTGGTTGGGCATCACCCTGCAAACTGAAAGTCTGCAGGTTCAATTCCCAGTCAGGGCACATGCCTGGGTTGTGGGTTTGGTTCTCAGGTAGAGTGTGAGCAAGAGCCAACTGATTGATGTTTCTCTCTCACATTGGCATTTCTCTCCCTCTCTACCTCCCTCCCTCCCCCCTCTCTAATATCAATAAAAGAAAAAAAAATTAAAGATGATGCCAGTTTATAATGTCAATAGCTTAAAGAAGGATGCCTCTTTTTCCACACTTTGATGAATACTTTGCATTATTAAATTGTTTGAACTTTTCCCAATTAAAAAGTAAAAAATATATATATTCCTGTTACATTGCCTTAAAATTTTTAGTGAGATTGAGCATCTGTTTCAATATTCATTAGCCATTAAACTTTTTGCCTGTGACAATCCATGAAGCAAAAAAGCATATTTTCTGGAGAGAAAGTCTGTTCTCAACATGAATATCTGTTCTCAAACTGACCCTCAAACAGTTCAGCATTGCTAATTTGGAGTTGTTCTGAACAGGAATTTAATTTTCCACATGTCAGCCTCACAAATATTTAATCACTGCTATCACTGTCCCATTAAACCTCAGATTCTCTATTCTCAGTGCACTAAACCTTATGATACCTTTCTTTGCAAGGGTGGTAGGGATCACACTGGTTCAGCTTGGGATCAGCAGTGCAAACTGGGATGGGTCTAACATATTCCATGTTCCCCTCTTCTCCTTTTTATACATCCAGAGTCTTCCTGCTTCTAACACTTACCTCCTCCCAAAACAAGGAAGATTGGGTGCTGTTACACTGTAACTAAAATTCTTCCCTCCGATTTGTTAACGTCTATGTATTAAGCTTGTCAAATACTTCTTCCTAGTCACAGGAAACAAAGTCAGTGTATGTGTCAGGTGTGGTGTGGGGGAAATAAAGGTGCATTTTCCTATAACAATCAACATTTCAGGCTGGCTCTTGCTCTTTGCTATCAGGGAGGTATGGTTTATGACGTCTTTGAAAGCCATTCCTGGAGCTGTCACTAGGGGGAGTGTGAGTCAAATTTTTCTTGAAAAATGCCAGAAAGGGGATTGGAATGCTGGGGCATAGAAAACACTTAAAATTTAGAAAGGAATTTGTGGGGCTGTGTCCTGCCTCTTACACTGAGCCTGGGCCTGGATCTGCTGGAAGCATAGCACTTGGTGAGGGATTCACCTGCAGGTGAGGGATTCCCCTGCTGCCAGGGCTGACAGTGGAGGCCAGGAGGTGGAGGGAAGAGCAGCATTCCCTACCCTTCCCAGGACAAAAGACACATCAGATTGGTGGGCTTCCTGAATACGCTTTCTGAAGTAGGTGCATGTCTCTATGATCTTGCTTCGATATGTACATACATTAGCTGCTTTTGCATACCTTTTTGTCTGTGTCATATGGCAACTAATGTTTAATGAAGGGAAACACTCCAAAACATGAATCCAGGCACGATGACATCAGATGGTAAAGAAAGTTTGTGAGTCCAGCTTGGTACAAAGCACTATTTTAAGCACAGTAAAAGGTAGTTAAAAAAGAAAAGAAAGATATAATTCCTGGATTTGCGGTTTTATATCTTGTTTGGCAATTTGCAATATTTTCCTTTCCATCCTTGCCTTACTTCATCAATATCTTCTTAATCTTGTTATTTTTATCTGTCTTTAAGACCTTAAGTCTGGTCCCTGGTCCAAAAGAAACTTTTCTTGATCTGACATCACTCCCCACCCCTACCCCGAACCATGCCCCGTCACTCTCTTCCTGCACAACCAGACTTCTTGAGAGTGGTCTCATGTCTAGCACTTCCTAATCAACCCAGTTCTCAACTGCTCTGGGTTCTGCCACATCACTCCAGGACACTCTTTGGGCAAAGGTCAGAAAAGATGGCATCCACTGGAAAGGATCCCTCCTTCCCCACCTCCAACCACCCAATTTCATGTGAGAAATCTTTACTCCAGAGATATTCTATACACACTACACAGTAAAATATATTAATTGGTCTTTCTCTTTTACATAAAGATACCAAGCATGAGGTATGCACTATTTTGTACTTACTTTTAAAACATATACAATGTATTTTGTTAACTTTTCCATATAAAGAAATTACATTTTTCCTTAAAGTGCAAGATATGATGTTCCATCATATCGAGGTAATAAAATGTATTTAGCTAGCCTGCTTTTAATGAACATTTAATAGTTTTTGATATTTTGCTATTACAAATAATGCTGCAGTGACTAAAGTTGTGCATACGTTACTTCATACCAGTGTGAGAGTAATTGCAGGAGAATCAGAATTGCTGGGTCAAAGATATGTGTGTTTATAAAATGTGGCAAATGCCTTTTCCTCCACCCTACTCAAACTTTCTGTTTTTTGCTAACCTGATAAGTGAAAAGCAGTACCTCTGAATTTTAACTGATCATCTTTTCTTATGTTTAAGACCATTCGGGATTATTTTTAAAATATGAATCAGACCATGTAACACTTTCTTAATCCTGAATTTCTGAGAGCTCCCCATCACCTTTTAAAAAAATATTTTATTTATTTATTTTCAGAGAGAGGGAAAGGGAGGGAGAAAGAGAGGGAGAGAAACATCAATGTGTAGTTGCCTCTCCCATGCCCACTACTGGGGACCTGGCCCTCGACCCAGACATGTGCTCTGACTGGGAATTGAACTGGTGACCCTTTGCTTCACAGTCCAGAGCTGAATTCACTGAGCCACACCAGCCAGGGATCCCCATCACCTTTTGCATACCATAGCTCAAACTCCTGGGATAGCCTTTTCTCTCCCTCTAGCTTCTTTTGTTGCTGCACCCTTTTCCTACACTCAGCACTCCAGGTTCACTGAGCTTCTTTCTGTCTGGAACGCTAGGCTTTCTGGTGCTCTTATCTGCAGTGTTCTTCACCCCAGGCCTCATGTATTCAACAACTGTTATCCCCTAGGACTCCGGGGAGTCCTCCACGCCATCCACTCCCACATGGCCTAGCAACATGGCTTAGTGCTGGTAGGTCCTTGTGGTTTTTCTATCTCTAGCATCATTCTTGACAGGATGCTGACCCTTAGTAAATGTTTGTTGAATGGCTGAAGGGCTCGATATCAATGCAACGGAATAGTCTTTGTTATATATATACATATATATAACATATGTGTGTGTATGTGTATATATATACACATACACACACACGCATATATATTTCTCTGATTTCTAAGCAGGATTTCAGCTGTCAAATGAAAATTTCCAGATACACTTCTCCTTATTCTATTGCTACCCGTGCATTTTCTTTTTTCTTTTTTTCCCTCTGAATTAAAAACAGCCAGAGAAATAAATGCCTCTTAGAGTCCTTAAGATTCAAAGTTATTTTCCTTAGAGATGTGATGGTTCAAGGGAAGTATGCTGTTTGTGGTGGCTTTCATTAAAGAAAAAAAATCAAAATTTTGAGACACTACATACTTCTAACTTTCTTTTAGTGGGAATGGAAAATAGTTGGCATGTACATTTAGGAGTCGTTAATGTTGATTGGCTTGCCCTGCACATCAGGGCTCGGTGCCTGATTCTCTTCAGTATGGACTTCTTTTCTTGTTCCAGTTTGGCTCCAAGCAAAACTGACTTCCACATCATGCTGTAGGGAGTGTCTGTTCTGGCACGGAGAAGGCTCTGGTCCTAGGCCTCAGCGAGCCTGGTTATTGGTCCCAGCTCAGCCAAGAATTCGCCATAGGACTGGAAAGGTCTCTCATCAGCAAAGCACGGGGTTCAGATTAAGTAGTTGCTAAGCTCCCCATTAGTCATGACATTCTTTAATTTTAAATATTAAATATTTAAATTTTAAACATTTTTCTATTAGGATTTACTAAAATATTTAACATCTTATAGGGGGAAAATAATTTTCTAGGAATTCAGTTTTTCATTCATTCATTTCCCAAATGGTTCCACACATATTCTTGGGCGAAACGATGTCACATGAAATAGTAAAGCCAAATTTTGCCAGTTAACAACAGCCATCTTTTTATGTAGTTACACCACTGCCTTGCAAACCCCATGTATGTGTTTCGCCGACACACTGAAAGGAAGACACCTCCCTTCCTTGAGTCCATGACCGTGTGAAACATTCCAGGCCCCCACTGCTTTTCCAGGCAGACCGTGAGCCTGAGATTCTTCAGCATTGCTGCCCCATCTCTAAACATCTGGGAATGCTTTTCCACAAGTGTCTTTATCTCCTCTGAACTTAAACCTGAGGAGGCAAGAGGCGTGGCTGCCCTTGGAGCCGAGAAGGCACAGTGGCCGTCATCTCTCCTGGGCCTCCATGGTTCAGCTTCTCCATACTCTTTGCAATTGCCAATATCCTTACAACTCCTGAGGCCGAGGACTAAAGGCTGCTCTAAGATGAGGCAATTAAAACAAGCTAAGAAAAATTTAAATTGGGCCTGTATATGTTATAGAATTTTTTTGTTTGTTTGTTTGTTTTTGAATTCCTGCCATGAGCCAGGTTCTACCTCATGCACTAGAAGGCACGGATTCCAGCTGTGGACATGGTTCGAGTGTGCTTTTCAAGAGGACTCTTGGAGCCCACGTGGATCAGTGGCTGTGGTATAGACCAAGGAGTTTTATGTGGAGCAAGTTTTACTTACAATCCCTTGCCAGTTGTATTGAATTTCAGTTTTGGGTAGCCAGGACACTTACTGTAAATTCATTCAATAAATGTCTTTAAAATGTTTTTATAAAAAATATCTATTCATGCCAGGCACTGTTTTAAGGCACAACAGGGTAAACTAAGGTCTATGAAATGTGGCTTTGCTCTCAACAATTTAAGCTCACATATGTAAGTATTCAAATAATCATAATGAGAAACAGAGTGATACAGGCCGAACCAAAAATAAAAAAATTAACATTCCTTTAGGGAAATACTGCTTGCAGTAGTGGAGTGAAAAGGCGAGGTAGAGGGGTCGCCTCATGCAGCGGGATTGGGAAAGATGGGGAGAACTCAGGTCACGGAAACAGAGACCAGAGTTGTCCAGTTCACACACCTGCCCAGTGAAGACTGCCAGTGCCAAAATCAAGAGTGGGAAGAGATCTTGGCTAAAGCTGAGGGCACATGAAGATAGAGGTACAGTGGTGCCAGGTCAGGGGTGTTCTTAATCAATAGTGAATGCCAATTTATTAATAAGGATAAAGTTCTGCCCAGAAATTTAGAAAGCACAGAAGAGTGTAATAGTACTTTAGATTTTATTTTATCAAATTAATCAAATTTAAAAGGATTTTGATACTTGAAAAATTTGCCCTGTTTTTCTGGAACATGTATAGAACCACTGAAAAATACTGACTATACATTGGGTTTTACTGTTGTACTATTTCTGAATCATGCTGGCTTATTTTCCTAGCGCCTTTCCCCAAAATTCACATATGTGGTATTGACCATCCCCTTGGGACTCTAAACAAGAGAGTGCTCTAAGTGGGCAGTGGCATTGTGACCCACGCTGCGGGCAGAGGCCAGAAGAGGCGAGGCGTAATTGCGGTGGTCTGGGAGACACAAGCTGTCTCCTGTGGGAGGGCCATGGCCATCACTTAGAAATGGCATCTGGCCAGAGGCACGAGAACGTCATAGCTCAGAGTCCTGTATTGGCCCAAAGCCATCTGGGAGGACAAAGGGTTACTCTAATCTTTGCCATGCATACTGTGCTTCAAATGGAGATCTGGTTCCTTTTGGCTTCCTGGGGTTGGTAGTGTTTGCTGCAACCCTCTGTGATTTGCTTCTCCACAGGTTTAGCCCCAGTAGAATGCTATTGTTGAAGGCCTTTTCTGTGAACTTGCCATTCTGTTTTAACAGATTTACACTGAGAGTCTTCTGGTTTCAAATTTATGTTCATCACATATTTTTTATTAGTTGCCATTGAGGAGTTAAGAGATAAAATCTAATGAAAGGTAGTATAAAAGCAAAGATATAAATATATACATATAGATATATACACATATTTAGTATACAAGGATATATGTATATATGTATGTATAAAATCCATAATATACATATGTATATATGTATGTATGTATATATGTATGTATAAAATTTTCATATGTATGAGTAAAATCAAACTCAAGGGGACAGAGCCTTTTATTCCTTAATTGGAATCTTGGCCTCCAATAAGAAACTGTATCTCCCTATGACTTACAAATATGAAATCACAATCTTTATGTTTTAGTAGGAAGTAGACCAGAATTCCAGAAAAATTTTCCTGGAGGCTGTGCCTTGCTCACAGGCGATAGGTCAGAAACCTATTGGACCCCACAGGAGAGTGGGCATCTCTCCCAACCCCTTCGGAGCTGGTCCAGTTGCAGAGAGGAACTCTAAGCTTATGTAGATGGAAGCAGTCAACATCAGTCCCAAGAAACATGTAGATGCTATTTCAGGGTGTCTCATTCCAAGAATGTGTTTTCTTTCTGTATGTGGTTTCTTTTAAATGTGCAATACTTTACTGCCCAGGTTTGCGAGGCAAAAAAAAAAAAAAAAAAATAGAGAGGGATACATGTAATTAAAATAAAACCAGGCCCATAGAAGGCTGTTTATAGAACAGTGAAATGTTTTCACACACAAAAAATCAGAAAGTCTCAGTGCCCCCAAAGGAGAAACCATTTATTTTTCTTCTACATAATTTGTGCAGTGCCGACGCTGCGGGAAGCCTGGCAATGGGGCCTCCGAGGCAGGCCGCACCATCGGTGCTCATACGTCAGGGGAATGTTCTGCCAGGCTCACCTGTTGGGGGTCCCTTTAATTCTCTCCTTGCACTGTAGTGAAGGAAGTCACTCTCAGCTAAGGTTGCTGAGAGACTGAGCAGAGATCCTAGGAAGGCACTTCTCAGTAGTATGAAGCATGAAGCAGAGTCCATTGGTTACAAGTGTGGATCATCTTTAACAAACCAGACAAAAACTGGCTGCCATTATCTGCACCCCCATCCCACCCACTAACACTTGGATCAATTTAATCCAGAGGTGCCGATAAGGAACGAGAAAGAATTGGAAAGGTTAAAATAACCAGTTGCAACAGGAAGTCAAAAATAGCACAATTTATAACTGCAGCATCAGAGGGTCAGTGCGTTTTCCCTAAGTGCTTTTAAAATTCAAGAGGCCAAGTCAGTTGAAATCTGTTCTGGATGATATTTGTTTCAGTCATTAGCCAATTTTAGTGGAGATTATTTTTGCAGGGATTTAGGAAGGCCACCCAGGCTTGTTTGGTATTTTCTAGTCATTTCTGAGGTGTCTGGATAATTCCTTCCTCCTCTCGGATAATTCCAGAGAATTCTCTTCCTCCTCTCACTCCTGACTCCGCAGCCCACATTGTGTATAACTTCATTCCCACTTCTTCTCTCAAGAGTAAATCATTATTTCCTCTCAAGAATGACAGTGTTGCCAGACCTCAGGGACCACTGCCGGGTCATGTGGAGCTCTTTCTCTGCATGTCAGCTGCCCCTAGGGCTCACCTGTTCTCCTCATCTCCAGTATGCAGCCCAGAGCCGGGCTCATCACACTGGAGCAAACTATGTGAAGCTCTGATCATAGGGGACATTTGGAAACACTCAAAAAGTTCCATGTTAACCCCCACATGTTCCCGCCATAAGAATGTTTTCCCTTAAACTTTGAGAGATGAGTCAGAGATAGCAAAAGTAAGAGCTGGAAAAAGTGATTCTCCCAGGAGACCTGGCAGTGAAAGTCTGCCTTCAAAGCAAGTTCTTCATGGAAAATGTCTTTTCTCAAGAGTACCAAATCTACTAATTATGCAAGCAAACTTTGCATTGGCCATTGCTACCCAAATGTGTTAGTATCTGTCAGCCTGCCAGTGTGTGACTTTTGGAAATACCATTTGCTCAGTCTATTTTTCTCATACGGCTTGTTGACCCACTTGCTGCAGCAACTCCGTGGCCTTCCCAGCGACAGCGTGTTCTATGTCAGTTAAACCTAGCATTCTGTCTGACCACATTCCTAAGAGTCTGGCTCTATGTTGCTGAGGGGGAATGCAAACTTGGCCCACTGCCCCCTGCCTCTGTTACAGATGCTGTCACCCTCTCAGATCCTTCTACCCAAACCAAGTTCAGACCTTTACACAGAGCAGGGTAGTTGACTGTGCATCCAGCAAAGGCGAGTACATTTCCACAGTTTTCACAGTTTTCAGTGAGGCACATAACAGCCCATCGGAAGTACCTCGACAATCTTTGCACTGTGGGAGGTAAAGTTGTGTTCAGGTTTTCTATTTAGCACATCTTTGGCCTTTCTCTTCTTTAAACTTTGATGACTCAGGTGACATACACAACTACTTTCTACTCACAAAGCACTTGAATGGGTGGTAATTTTTATAGCATTAGGGCAGGTACTTTTTTTGGAAGTGTAACTCCTTAGAGCATTGCGTGGTGCTTGATTTTTCTCTGGAGGACATGTAGGTTCCTTTCATTTTCTTAACCAGATGATTAATTGATAAAAGAACTTAGTTTGTATTTTATTCTCTGAAAATAGGCTTTTCAAATATGCAGTGGTTAGAAAGGAAAAAGATGGTATAGTGGTAGGTTTCCTTGTCTTCTAGTTATCCAAACTCAATAGTGGCCCACACTAGACCTCCCTCCCAGGGACCTGTTCTTCCTTCTGTGGGCCTTTGCTGTGCCTGGCTCTGCAGCAGGTCTGAACAGGTCAACATGTCTCACTGCTCACCCAAATCTCACCACTTCCACTTCCCAAACCCCTCTGTCCCATCTCCTCTGCCATGGCGTTACTTCAGTTCCATCCCAGCTCTTTCTCTGCCCATCTCCTCACTTCTCCTCCAGCTCACTTTTCCCCTCCACTCTTTGGCTGGAGTCATCTCCCTGAAGTGCCAGTTATCGCTAAACCACTCGAAATCTTTCTATGCCTTTGTACTACCAATAAAAAAAGGCTTTGTTTACTGGGCTGACCCAGAAAGCCCCTTGTGAGCTAATTGTTTCCTTCTCCTGTTTCAGCTTTGCTATTGTCTCTCCTAGCACTTTGTTGACTATTTAGTCAACCAATTGCAATTTCCCAAATGTTTCATGTTGTTTCTTACTTCCATGCCTTTGAACATTTGGAATGAAAGGTTTCTGCATTTCTGTGTTGAGTAAACTCCTACTTATCCTTCAAAACCCTGCTCGGGCATCATTTCCTCTTTAAACCTTTTTCTTGAATCTTCTTGTATTATTGTGTGTATTATTCTGTATTATAAATAAATTTTGACTCATTTATGTATGACTTTCTTTAACTTTGAAAATTGTCTGGCAAGGTTCATTAGGTATTAATGCGTTGAAATGAATATAGCAAAGAATTTGATATTGCAGAAAAAGTAGTTGAGAATTTAGCACTAAATTATTTGCCTCGGTGGTATTATTAGACTTGGAATCCAAACCTGTAGTCTCAAGTTTAGAAATATATTACATCTTAATCATATCAAGCAGTATACTCTGTATATATAAGTGAGTTTCCAGGAATATTTGCAAACAGCTGCTTACAAAGTACCCATAATTTCATTGGTAATACAAAGTTAATACTTTATATGTAATAATATGCTAACTTCTTAATGACTGCTTTTATTTTTCATGAACTTCAAACAATCTTGATAGACATTTGGCTTATTAACCTATCTCCACTTACAATACCTATTATTATTGTTTTATTTATTTATTTTTTAAATACATAATTGTTGTTATGTTTTTTCTATTACCATTTAGTCCCTATACCCCTCCCCCACCCCCACCCCCTGTTGTCCATGTCTATGAGTCCTCTTGTTTTAGCTCATCCCTTATAGTTCCAGTCTTTTAATCAGTGACCTTGGCTTTTCTTACTTTTCCTCTTTTAAAGTTGAATGTTTCTATGCCTGTATTTTGTTAAAGTATTTCCTCACTCTCAACCTGTATCTATACTTCAGAGTCTCAATTTTACAGTTGGATGGGATTGTTAAAACATCATCTAATTCTTTGTTTGTTTCTTAATAACAGAGCAAACTGAGAGGTAAAAAAGTGTGTTGTGGGAGATTATACAACTGGTTGGTGGCTGAGTCAGGCCACTTGGTCTTCGGGCGTGCTTCCCTACCTGGTGCCCTTGGCACTGCCCAGACAGTCTCCTTCTATTGGTCCATCTTCACTGATCTCTTCCTCCTTCCAAACTTTTTTCAGATAAATCAGGTAGATAGATGGCATGACTTCACTAGATAGTATGACTAGTCTGCCTATTTGCTCTGTGCTCCTGAGTATAATGGGGAAAAAGTTGGTTCTTGTTGGCTTTTCTATTTCTTATTCTAGATTTCATGTTTCAAATTTCTTCTATAAGAGTTGAAATGCTGCTTCTATTTTAAAATTCCTTTGACTTGAATAAGGTTTTTGCTTTCCCTTGTTTGATTGTGTGGTTTTTCTATATTCTTAGTGGGTATATTTTATGTTTATTTAAACCATCTATTTTTTATTTGTGTGGTTAAAATATTTGATCCCTCTCATTTTTCTTTTCCTCCACATTTTCTTTAATAGAAAACAATCCTAAAATTTGGTTAGCACATTCCATTTCTTTACAAGATATAGTGAGTTTCTGTGTCTAGCCATTAATATTCTTTACTTACAAGAAATTCTTCCATAGAATTCTTAAATATCCAAGCTAATTTCCAGTGTTTCCAACCCTTTCAAACACCGTCCCTCTGTGTTAAGCCTGTGTGTGAAGACATCCAAGGATAGGAAATTCAGTATTTCTATGAAATTACAACTGCCTCTGGACTTAGTGCCTTTCAGAATCTTCTTTCCATCCCCTGGAATCAGTCTCTCTCAGTAATATAATTCTGACTTCAGAGCCATAAAAAACAACTCCAGTTCTACTTCCAGCCAGCTGATCACGTATTTGAAAGGAGCTTTCATTTCCCCCTGTGCCTGTTGTTCCTCAGGCTAAACATTCCCATTTCCTCTAAACCACAGTCCAATAATTTGGTTTCGCATTCTCTTGTCATCCTGATTGTCTATTAGAGGCCCAGAACCCATTGCCACTCGCCAGATATCTTCTGACTGGAGGGGCTGAGCTCCCTGCTTTGCTCCTGATCTGTGCAGTCATGTTTTTCATTTCGGGCACATTACCATCAATTCACAGCGAGTTGTTTGTTATGGGTTGACTTGTGTCCTCCCCAAAAGTTATGTTGAAGTCCCCCAGTACCTCAGAATGTGACCTAGTTTGGGAGCAGGGTTTTTACAGAGGTAACTAGGTAAAATGAGGTCATCAGGGCGGGCCCTTGTCCAGTAGTCTGGTGTCCTTATGAAAAGGGGAAATTAGGACACAGAGACAGACACGCACAGAAGGAAGATGATATGAAGACACAGGGAGAAGGTGGCCATGTGACTGAAGAGAGGCATCTACAAGCCAAGGAACACCAAGGATTTTTGACAAACACCAGAAGACAGAAAAGGCGAGGAAGGATTCTCCCTTAGAGCCATCAGAGAGATCACAGCCCTGCTGACACCTTGGCTTCCAGAACTGTGAGGCGACAAATTTCTGTTTTCTTAAGTCACCCAGTTTGTGATACTTTGTTATGTTATCCAGTTCTTGGTACTTCGTTATGCTCCCAGGAAGTTAATACTCTGTCCTTTCACCAAAATGTCCTGCTTTTTATTCCCAATCTGTAATCTTTCTTCCCCTTCTATAGTAATAATGTTCTGGTCCTTCCAATCCATGTGAAAAGCTCTTTATTTCTTTTAAGTTTCATTTTTGTTTGATTTGGCTCATTATTTAAGCCAATTGAGATCTTCTATGTCCTGTTTCCCTCACGTGGGGATTTGCTATCTGTCCCACCTTAGGCACTCTCAGAGTTGCCTGAGGATACTTGTAGTCAAACCACTGGTGAAAGCATTACATGAGATTTGGAATTCCCTTTAGGTAGACTCTACCTTTTTTTTTTAAACCTCTGTTGTTCACCTCATTTTAAAACCAGCTAACTTCCTTGACCCAAATTATAATTCTCTGTTTTGAATGCAAGACAAAATATTATAAAAGAATTGTCTAACATCTTGCTACAATCTCTACCAACAATTAGCTTAATCAGGGGTAATTTTATTCCTTATCATCTCTACTTTCTTTTCATGTATAACAAACCAAGGTTTTAGTAATTCAGTGAAGGACCTTGCCCAAAACACATATTGAGTCTTTTGGTTTACACTTTGTGGAATCTCAGTGTCTCTTTGTTTGAAACGTGAGCCACACCGGTTTTCCTTCTGTTTTACCTGGCTCCTCAAACGTTCCATTCAGAGAACTCATTTGCATTCTCCAGCTACCTCCCCTCGAAATATTCATATGTATTTTGTCTAGACCATGAGACTTAAGTTCTTTCACGATTGCAGTTATAATTTCCACACTTATCTTGGTTTTGGCTCCTTCTTATCTGAACTTTTCAGATTGAAGAGTGTTCTTGACAGAGAAGGTGAAAGCCCAAGTTTAAACTAATGGCCTATGAAAATATAAACATCTGACAATAATCACATCTTAAAGTTTTTCCTTTGTGAGAGAATAAAAGTATTTAAATTCACATTTTGTTTTGTAGATGGGTAGCTACCATTATCATGTATATTTTCTTGCTTAATTTACTTGACACAGGATCAGTCCCTGAATATTTTCTTTAAGCATCCTTTTCTTAAGGTTGATTACAATTTGTCTTGCTAAGTAATAAAGATTTGTGGCTGCTGGATAAAATTTCAGAATGTTCTGGAATGGTCTACTACATTTTGACTAAATAATTTTAGAAGTACTCAGAAAATAGGCCAATACCAAACTATAAGTTATATGCATTGTTGTATGCATTGTTTATAAGACTGTGTACCTCTAGAAAAAAGAAATTTCATATATAATTGGCAACAGACCCAGAGCTTAGCTATTTAAGGAGTATCACATAAAATTTGAGTTGACATAGGAAATCAAGTTTAAAATAGGTGCTTTGTCAATGGTAAAGCACCTGTAAGAGGTACTCGGTCAGGAGTACAGATTGTCCTTGTCATATTTTAGATATTGTTGACCAGGCCTGCCTGTTCCCTAAAGTAGGACGTGGCAGCCAGAGATACAAACCTGACTCCAGGCCCTCTACATGGCATGACACTCTGAATGGCAGCAAAGTGGCAGCCTGCCAAGCAAGGAAGAGCACAGGAGATGGGTGGGAAGTGGCAGTCCTCAGACACTCTTCAGGCAAATGGCTGGTGTTGGTGCCAGGGAACCTAGAGCAGGTCATGCTTCAGTTCAATTCAACTAATACTCATTAGGTAGCTGCTGTGTGTCAGGCATTGTGCTAAGTGTTGGCAATCCAGGTAGGGCATACACAACACAGATACTTGGCTGGTGTTTAAGATCAGAACTTTACTCCCTGAGAAGCAACCTTGAAAAGATAAGACAGGATCACAGATGTTCAGGGGAGCTAGGATCCCAAGAAGGTATCACAATAAATATTGAAGTGGTCACGTGGAGAGACCTCAGGATGGGGATCTTAGGGGCAGGGTAGTTTTATCAGAATGAGGTCTCAGGTGTGCAGAGATGTGACTTAAGCAGGATGGTAGGCATTTAGGAGTCAGACTTTTGTTAGTGTATCCCAAGTTCAACTGCAATTAGAGTGCTGGGAAGAGCAACCGCATTTAAAGATATATGCACCCCTATGATCATCACAGCATTATTCACGGTGGGTGGCCGGGACACAGACAAGCAAAGTGTCTTTCAATAGAAGATTGGAGAAAGAAGATGTGGTACATATATACTATGGAATACTATGCAGCCATAAAAAATTAAATAGTGCCATTTGCAACCACATGGATGGACCTTGAAAATGTTATACTAAGTGAAGTAAGTCAGAAAAAAGCTAAGAACCCTATGATTTCACTCATATGTGGGGTATAAAACTGAAACTCATAGACACAGACAACAGTATGGTGGTTACCAAAGGGAAGGGGGTGGGAGGGTAATAATGAGGAAAGGGGACCAAATATATGGTGACAGAAGGTAATTTGACTTAGATGGTGGGCACACAATGCAATGCGTTCTATATCATATTACATTCTATATCATAGAAACATATACTTGAAATATATATAATCTTATTAACCAATGTCACCCCAATAAATTTAATAAAAAGTTAAAGCTTAGAAAGACTAAGTACAGTAAATTTTTCCATGTCAAATAAATAAATAAAAATGTATAATTTATATTTATAGATAAATAAATCTTGCCAGATTAGAAAATTGTATGGTGTGGTGGGAGGGACAGAATAATGAAGAAGACCAGAGTTGTTTCTGTGGTCATTACTCTGGAAACTGGGGTGTGATTGAGCCTGCTGGGGCTCCTAATTCACCACTGATTGTTTGGAACATGTTCTTTGCACCTGTTGGCCTAAAACTGTGCACTACGTGGCTTAGAGCTACCCATCAGAATTATATATTCTATACATCCTGCCAGAGAGATTCTAGGTCTAGAGAATGAATCAAAAGAAATAAGACTTGATCCTCAGAAACTTTGAAATATGTCAGCCTTGGGAAATGCGGGCCTCTGATGAGACCCTGAAGTTCTCTGCTGATATGCTTGATCCTGTGGCCATAGTCACTCCTATTAACCAGGGTCCCCTTCGGCCTGTAAAAGGCTTTGAGTATTAATATAACTTCTGATTCTTTTTCTTTTTCTTTTTTATTGTTGGAAACTCAGTTAAAAGTTATTTTAAAAAATCACTCACTGAACTGTCCCTTTATACGGATAGTCTACCATTTGAATAACTAACACCATTTTCCTCTGAAGAATTATCTAAGAACATATTTTATAGGCAGAAATACATTTTATCCAGTATTTGACATTGGTCTAGTAACTCTGAGACATTTCTCAGAGATCTGATGAGATAGATTTATGTTTGAACAAATGATTGGTAGTGATAGTAAATTGTGTCATTTTTTATCATGTGTCACTAACAGACTTCCTGATCAACCTGATGTTGCTCTCAGAAACGGATTTCACGTTCTCTTAAGAATGAAAACTTTATGGACACTTTGCATGATTCTTCTGTACTTAACAGACAATCAACATGCTTTTAACACCTTCACTGGAAGAGAATGAGAGATTGAAAAACAGCCCACAGCACATTATTTTGTTTCTAAATGTGTAGTGAGTGTTTATGCTTTGATAGAAGGGAACGCTCTTTCAAATAATGTTAATGACAACATAACCATTGGTTCTAAATAAAAGCTCTAAAAGTCCTACTATCTTTCCTTATTTTCTACCTACCTTCTCCTCTCCCTCCTTTCTTTTCTTTCTTCCACACTTCAGCAGCATTAACTAGAGACCGACTTTGATGAGGTTGACTAGTGTACCTTGCCCTCACGGGACATAAAAGTAAGTTGGAGAGACAGTTGCTAAACAACTAATTATGAAAATTAATTTATGAGAAATTCTGGCTCTTGCTTATTGGTAACTAGGTTTTTCTCACTGGTAATCTGAGTACCTGATACCTCATTCGGTGACCTTTGCTTGTGCCTGCCTAACAAATCCCAGAGCTGTTGGAGGAAGTCAGAAACCACATTGTTTAAACCTCCTACAGTTCACAAAGCCCTCTGCTATCACCTGGGCCCCTCAGGGTTAATAACTGTTTTATGTGTCTTAAATGTATTTCCAAGGCAGCTCTTTCTAACCTGTTCCACTCTTCTTAATTGTTACACCTCAACTCTGCAATCTCCCGCTTTCTTCTTTCGTGAGAGGTCAAGGCCAACATAAATCTTTCACTTAAAATTTCTCTGTATCCAGCCAAGATTTATGTTCCAAATATCTAATCTATTGGTTCTTACATAACAGAATGTGTTCTCTCTTTCCTTAGGATAAGTATAACTTCTTTCCTTCCTGAGGACTTGCTCTCTGTATTTTAGGTCCTCTGATCTTCTTCGGACATTTGCTGCATAAACCATGTTCTCTTTCCCCTCAACCCTACTCTGACTTTTATCATCTTCTAATAGTCCTTTATCCACAACCTACAGAGGGGTTCAAATTTCCTTCACACAAAAAACAAGAGGCAAAAGCAAACAACAACATCCAAATTGTGCAAAAACTGTGCTTTAAACTTATATTAAGCATATACTCCAGTGAATGAAAACCTGCTCTGGGAAATATTGAACTGAAAATGCTATGTTCCATCTTTTCAATCAAATATGAATTTCCTAGTAAAAAGGAACAAATGTACTTTTAGAAGGTCGAATAATGGGAAAGCACTTTTGAAAACCCCTTCTGGTTGTGTAAGTTGAGATCAATTTAAGGAAATTCTCTGACTTGGCCCATGTCTTTCTCATTTAGTGTGAAAACTGCAGTGTTTTTATTCACGGAAAGCATTTTTCTCTCTAGTCTGTGATCTCCAAAAACTGATTTCTGAGGTGAGGGTTCATCCAGATCAAGGCCGTTGAGACAGACAGTGGAGCAGAGGGCAGTGAGTGCAGGAGGTGGTCTGTCCGTAATCTCGGAGTGGTAACTCAGTCATGGGGACGTGGGTGAGTATCAGATGTGGCTGATGAGGGAAGAGAAGCAGATATACAGCAACTAAAAAAAAGAAAAAGAAAATAAACTAGATCTATTGATTCAGGAATGTCCAGCTGACCACCAAGACTGAGCTATCATTATTGGACTGTCCAAACACAAGAGTGGGAGATGCAGTGGAAAGCCAAGGTAAATAGTTCTTGGCTAATCATTCACTAAAATGAATGTTTACCACGCTCCCATCTTTAACTGGAATTAGGCAGACACAAAGGATCATTGAACTAAAAAGGACAGAGTTTTGAAGTCACTGCTAGTACTTGCATAGTCTCCAGCTTAAAAGTGAAATGTCCTATGTTATCTTGTTCATCTTAATAGCCTTGATCTGGCTGAAGTCTCTCGTCTAAAATTAGTTTTCAGAGAGCACAGGACTCACAAATGCCATTCCCTTTTCACAGTTTGGACCTTTACGCTGTCCTTTATGCACACTGACGTGTCTCTTTAGATCAGATCTGTCCATGTGGTCCTCCCCACAACTTTGGGCTTCCTTTCTCCTTTTTGGCTATTACATGGGAAACTCAATGGGAAATTTACAATTTATAATAGCAACTAGGTTCTCTTATTACAAACTCACATAATCATTCTTCCATTTGTTTAAGCTCACTGCTTTCATAATCAAAAATCCAAGCCAGCTGATTCAAAACTAGTTTTATAAACTCACAACCCAGGGAACCTACTATTTCATAAATAAAAAAGATAATCTGCACATTCATTATTTTTATTTGGTTATTATTTCTTGACTTGCTAAACTGTGTTTCCTTTTCACTCTAACTGAAGCTTTCATTTATAGACATTTAAAGCTATTTCCTAAAAGTTTCAGGCAAGGGAATGTATTTCCTATTCCAGAATATTAATTAATTTTAATTTGCACTCAAGTTCTCTTCTTTTACATTCACACACCCTTCTGACACCTCCAGCCCTGTTGAACTTCACTTTATTCTCACTTTCCTTATCATTATGCCTACAGCTTCTAAGCCAAAAAGCCAGACACATTGACTGACATGATTTGTCATTTCCTTGTCGGAGATAAATTTTAGATTCAAACTGGAGGAATTTATAGTTCTTTTCATGCTTGTGTTAATATCCAGCCAGGATGTCTGAAATTTGGCTATGTCTGGAAAACCCAAAATATGAAATAATCACATTTATAGCTCCTTCTTCTTGCTATAATATCTAATTTGGTCTTTGATTATATTCTATTTTATGATCTTTTTTCTAAAAATTTGCTCTTTGGGAGGGCAGGGATCATACTTTATATTCTTTTGCATTTCTTTTAAATATTTTTCTCAGGAATAAATGCATAATGCTAGTCACTGAGTATGTCTCCACTATCAAATAAATCATATCTTATGATGTGTATTAAATATGATGTGAAGTTTTGTTGTTTTCCAGGCATTTGTACAGGACTATAAATGGCTCTTTTCTCACACATTACTCTTTTAACTTAAAACATTTGTATTAGTTTTCTATTGCTTCTGTAAGAATTACTATAAACTTAGTGGCATAAAACAACACAAGTTTATTATTTTACAGTTCCATGGGTCAGAATTCCCACATGGGTCTCACAGACCTAACATCGAAATTTTGACAGGGGCACATTCATTTTTGGAGACTCTAGGAGAGAATCTTCTTACTCGCCTTTTCCAGCTTCTAAGGCTCCCTCCCTTTCCTTGCCTTGCGGCCCACTCTCTCCATTTCAAAGCTAGCACGGTTGCATCTCTCTGATCCTCATTCTTTAGTCACATCTCTTTCTTACTAACCATAGCTGGGAGTTTCTCCACTTTTCAGAACTCATATGATTAGACTGGGCTCACTTGGATAGTCCAGGATAAACTTCTTGTAAATTAGTTCACCTGCAAATTATTCATAGTTCACCTGCAAAGTCCTTTTCGCTATATAAAATAACATATTCACAGATTCCACCATTTTTCTGTCTACCACTACATCTTTACATTTACCAAACTCTTAATAATTTCATTAGAATCAATAGTAATCCCAATAACTTTCCTTTTTCACCACTAAATTTGTTAATGGTGTTACCTTTCTCACAACTCTTTGCACAAGTGAACATAAATAATAATCTCTTTAAGAAGCATATTATCCACTCAGAGTTCAGTCTTCAAGTTGGAAACTATCTTAAAAATTTAAATATATAGAGTCCAAATTTGTAGTGCAAGCACATAAATTAGCTCTCAACTTTCACCTTCATCATGCTATAAGAATGTATAAATTCAAATACCTTCAGGCGGGCACATGTTCTCTAGTCCCTATGGCAGTACCCACTATGTCCTACTTTTCATACTCAACCTATTTTCCTTCATTTCTGCAACTAATTGCTGCCTTGTTCCTAAGACATTAGAGATTGTGACATCTAATTTACTCAGTGTACTGAGAAATGAAATTGTCACTTAAACAATACTTTAAGGTTTGTTGACATAACTTTCAAGTGGTCCTAGTCATAGAGATATTATATTATAAAACAGATTATTCTATTATAAACAACTCTTTGAAGATTATTTTTCTACCTATTCATCCTGACTCTATCTGTAGCTATACAGATTAGTCAAGTTTTTTGTTTTTTGTGGGTGTCTTGAAAAATTACAGGAATCAAACCTCCTAATTCTTGTCTTTTCCATTGCAAACATTCCCTATTTAGTTAACTTGTTTCATTTGATACAGTTTTTAAACATTGTAAGTTTTTAAATCTCATTATAATGCCGTGCTGAGAAATAGTATTAATACTCCAGATGTGGTCTAATCCTTGTCAGGTACCATAGACCTACTTTCTCGCTCTCTCCTTCTTGCATATGCCGTATTTTTACCGATACAATTACAATTAGCTCTACTTTATGAAGGTTATAAAACACTTATTGGCTCATATTGCACATCTATTCAAGTAAAACTTCAAGGTCTTTTTTTGTTTGAGATCTTTTGCTACATGAGTGTCTGATACTCTAGTTCTCCTTGAGTTTTGGTCCAGTCATCAGGCAAGTATTTATCGAGAACTGGCTGCATGCATGACAGCATGTGTAGTGCCACAGGGGAGAAAGAAGAACATAATACAATGGGGCAACTCATAGTTTCTTGAAGGAGAGAGAGATCGACACATATTTTTTTGGTCCAGAATGAGAAATTCAGCAGGAGAAATATCTGCAAGGTGGACATCTACCCAATAAAAAAGGAGCAAGTGGTTACCAAGGCACTAAGGACTTGAAGTAGAAATGGTCAGTCATTGAATAGATTTGGAGGTGATTAGAAGTCTGAGCTGACGTTAAAGATTGGGAGTATAGTAGACTTATTATTTTGCATCCATTTATTCATTGTCTCTTTTTTTTTTTTTTTTTTTGCTCTGGGGGTGTGAACTTATCCCACTTGGATACAGCCAGGTTTGAATTGCCAATCATTGTGTTCTATTCTGGTCTTTCCAACCCATGGGCTTGGCATGTGTCCCAGCCAGGCCAAGATGATGCTTGCTCTCTGGAATTTCAGTCTTGACCAAGTTGCTGAAACAATTGGCAACCAATCCATGCAAGTGGCTGGGCCCTGATGAGACTGCTCCTCAGTTCTAACAACCCTGGTGCTGCAATCCACTTAGATCTCTGTCTTTTTAAGGCCAATTCTCCAGCTTTCCTTTCAGTTATGTGGATTAGTTCTTATCCTTACCACAAATTTCTTTTCAAGTTGTCAAACCCAATTCCATTTCCTTCAACCATTTAATCAACTATATCACTTACTATACAGGATTGTATAAACTTAATTTAGTGGTGGATGCTATAGAACTAGATAGGAAAAAAAGTCTAAAGAGCATAAACTCGAATCAGTTTCCTGAGGTTAAATGCTCGCTCTTTCACTAATCACTTTGGTCAACTTAAGCAAGTACTTTATTTCTTTGAACCTCAGTTTTCATGTCTATACAATGGCATTTCTAATAGTCCACCTATCTAATGTTTGGTTTTGAACATAAAGGGAGAGAACATGCATAAAATACTAAGCACAGTGTCTGGCACATACAGAGTGCTCAGTAAATGTTAGGGCAGAAATTAAATGTAGCAAGAGCTAGTGAGGATATTAGTATGAAAAGACAAGAGTAGGGAAATATGATGAAAAAGAGTGAAGTTATGTAGTCAGAGGGAAAGATCATTCCAGTTAGAATAGGGGCAAATGCTGCAAAGAGAACAAATAAGAAAAAACAGAAAAAGGCAATTTTTAGCAACAACAACAAAATAAACAACACAATTCAAAATGGCTAAAGGTCTTAAATAGACATTTCTCTAAAGGCGATATACAAAGGGCCAATGAGCACATGAAAGGATGCACTTGTTATGAAGGAAATGCAAATCAGGCCCACAATGAGATAACATTTCCCACTCACTAGGACGGCTACTATTCAAAAAAATAGAAAATAAAAAATGTTGGAAAGGATGTGGAGAAACTGGAGCTGGTATGCATTTGTTGTCAGAATAAAATAGTGCAGCCACTGTGGAGAACAATTTGACAGTTCCTAAAAAGTTAAACATAGAATTACCTTATGATTCAGCAGTTCCACTTATGGGTACATACCCAAAAGAACTGAAAGTAGAACAAACAAATACTTGCACACCAATGTTCATAGCAGCATTATTCACAATAGCCAAAAGGTGTAAACAACTTAAATGTCCATCAGTTGATGAAATATGGTCTATACATATGAGCCATTATCCAGTCTAGAAAAGGTATGACATTCTGATACATGCTACAGCATGGATGTGCCTTGAAGACATTATGCTAAGGGAAATAAGCCAGGCACAAAAGGTCAAATATCATACGACTAACATGAGGTATTCAGAATAGGTAAATTCATAGAGACAGAAAGTGGAATAGTAGTTATCAGGTGCTGAGAGCAGAGGGCAATGGGACTTAATGTACAATGGATGCAGAGTTTCTGATTGTGATGATGTAGAGTTTTTCAAAATGAATAGTGTGATGCTTGTATAACATTATGAATGTACTTAATGCTACATAATTGTACACTTGAATATGATTAAATGGTAACTTTTGTGTTGCACATAATTATACAATAAAAAAATACACAAAAATGCCAAGGCACATTTAGATGTTACAGGTGACATTTTCTAGTCAATTTAATGATGTAAGGGCAAGAATTGATAGTTTACACTGCACTACAGGGAAAATGGGAAACATGGACTTAGTGTCATCAAGAATAGCCTCCTCCAGAGAAGTCTGATTATGAAGAGCGGGGTAGGTAGAGTGACAGCTGCAGGGATGATGCCGTGTCAAGTTAGAGTTTCTTGATGATATATTGAAATATTGGGGCATATTTACAAGCTGGAGAAGCCAGCAAAAAGGGAGAGGTTGGTTACAGAGCAGAATGAGAGTTGATAGAGCCAGGCCCAGAAGAAGTGAATAGGAAAATGAAGGGAAAGAAGTAAAGTTTACTGGAAATAAATGTAGCCTTGTAGATCAGGTGGAAGGTTGAGGAAGTTTACAGGAAATGGATTTATTTCTTCTGTGAAATAGCAGGGGAGGCCACTAAGGAGAGTGAGGTATTTGAAGCTGAAGAGGGAGCTGAATGTTTGTAACAGACGCTGAGAGGGCTGGAGTGGCAGCTGAAGTGATCGGTAAAAGGAGTGCTGCTCATCGTTGAGTGCATGGGAAGGGAGAGTCATACATTTTATGTGATTGTATAATTTTTCTCCATTCACTGTCAGAAGCCTGGGGAAGACTGAAGAAGGCAAATTATTTTGCTCACTCTGTGCTTAGGGTTTTTAGGGCGAGGGCACTACAACACAAGATGAGGAAATTCAAATCCAGTTTTGGTAGGTGAACAATTTAAATAATTGAGGTCTAGGCTGGTTAAAGAAAGATATTAAGTGAGGAGGAAAATAGACTAGTCATCAATAGTTTTCACTGAATAAGCCAGTAGAATTTTGTTACTTCCCATGAAACGATATGGAAAGGTCACTGTCCTTAGAAGACAGAAAGCCTGAGTTAGATTCTGCTCTGTTACTAAACAGGTATGTTGTATCACACAAGTCATTTCATGTTATTGGGTTTCAGTTTCCTTAACTGTAAGATGGAACTGCGTTCAGATGGCATCTGAATCTCCTTCCAGTTTTAATATTCTGGGATATAAGTCAGATGATTTTCCTGACTAGTAATTTTCACAAGCCTCTGGAATGGGAAACCCTTCTATATAAACTTTTTCTTAACAACCAGAATAGAATTTCTTTACCAAAGAGTTTGGTCCCTTGCATACTATCAGGAGAAGATGTAATCCATGTGTCAGCCAATAATAAGAGAACATCAGGGTTCGAGTATCCAAGCATTCCTGTTATATTAGTCACCTCAGGAAATCTTAGCTGCCTTCACTGGGGCACAGTCCTGCACCCCTGCTCTGCTTCTTCCCTTTCTTCTCTGTATCTCACTGTGTGGGAATGGTCTGGTTTTCTAGCATGTTACTGAGTAAGTCAAGGGTCCCATGAGGTGTCCTGCTCCATGCTAGGACATTGGGAATTCAGAATAGTTATACCACAGCTGTTTCACCCAGTGAAACTTATATCCTGGTTGGGGAGATAAAACCCAAACACATACAATCTTAACAAATAACATAAAACAATATGCTGTATAATTAAGTGTCAGCCTATGGATTAAAGACAAATACCCTGGGGTTTCTGCAGTAACAGGTCATCATAGATTTGTGGGGCAAGTAGGATTTGAACTAGATCTTGAACATTAGATAAAATTTGGGGTGAAGGCTGTCTTAACCATAGACTGGGAGAATCAGACTTGGCAGTGAGAAGGAACTTGCTTTGGTTTCATGTTATTTTCTGCTTCCCTCTTTTTTTGTGAACCTTCATTCCCATTTCTTAGTTCTATGAATACAATTTTTTCTCATCTGTCCATAGCTTCTCATAATTTATATAGCTATATGGAGAGCTTTTGCTGTTTAAAAATAAACTGAAGCTCCTCTTTAGGTTGGGGGGTGAGGTTACAGAGTCAGCTGCTCAGATCGCCAAGCTACCTGCAGTAACAGCTCTGCCAGATACTGTCAGGGATTTGCGATGGTACGTAAAAACAGCTCCTGCAGTCTCTTCAGGACACCTGCTCTGTGTTGATAAGCATACATCCCAAAATAACATTTTCTTTGCTGTTGCTTTTCTCATGAGGTGTATAGGTTTTTCAGGAACTACTACAAAGGACACATAGACAAAACCAAGGGGGAAGGTGGAAGCAAGGGAGGGAGGTGGGGTTGGGTGGGGCGGGGAGGAGGGAAGGGGAGAAAATGCAGACAACTGTAATTGAACAACAATAAAGTAATTTTAAGAAAACCATAAAAAAAACATAATGCAACAGGTGAAATCATGTGACTAGAACAGGGATGGGAATGCTTTCCTGTCGATGGCGTATGAAGCTGAGTTAGGGGCAGATCATACTTCGTTTAAGAGGTAAAACCCTCACTAGGAAGTGACTGAAGATGAATCCAAGACTGAAGAGGATGTGAGGCATAAGATTTAGTTTAAGCCCTGAGAATTCTCAGAATAGATTAGGTTAACTCCACATTCTTGTTTTGGAGGCTGAAAGGTTCAGAACCACAGTGAGTTGAGATAATCATCACTGGAATATTTATATCCTACTGATTTTAATTTCATTAAAACGTAGACTGCTTCAAATGGAGATGGAACCTGCCTGCACAATAGTCTTTGGGATATTGTGGCAGCATAAAAAAGAATTTGAGACAGTTCCCATTTTTATAAAATTGACACAGTCTGTAGGTATACACATATAAAAATGACTTAATAAAGCTTATGAAGAAGTATAAAAAAGTATAAAAACTAGAAAAGACTTTAATAATAATAATAAATATATGTTGAGAACTTTATGCCAGGCACTATTTTAAATTTACAGCTAAGAGAGGTATAGGATTTACAGAGAAAAGTGCACTTGTGGATCCGGACCTTCACAATGCTGTACTCTAATATTCTCTCCCTCTCATCATCTGCCCGTCAGATCCAAGACTAAATCTCAGGCTCTCAAAGAAGACTTCCTTAACAGCAAGAATTATAACTATTCAATATAGATACCAATAGCTGGATATTTAAATTTAAATCAAATAAAATTAAATAAGATGAAAAATTCCATTCTTTAGTTGTATTACCCATAATTCAAATACTCAGTGACCACGTGTAGGCAGTGACTATCACATTGGCCTGCACAGGTAGAGAACATTTCACACATATAGAGTGTTCTATGGGGCACCATTGGCTCGACTTTAGATCTCCTTAACACACAGCCTCTGTCATTGCAGTCAATGGGCCTGAGTTACATTTGTAACATGTCTTCCCCACTGAATTATATGTGCCATAGAGATTTTCTATCTATCTAACCATAGTATACCCGTTATTCAGCACAGTGTCTGGGGTCTAGTGCATAATAATATTTTCGTCATTTTCCAATGCATAGGAAAAAATTAATAAGTGCCTGGATTAATCAAAAAGTGTCTCCCAAAAGAGGTAACATTTGGATTGAATTGTTATTAATATTATTTATTAAATTTAGTGGGATGACATTAATAAAATCATAGGTTTCAGGTGTACAATTCTATAATACATCATCTTTATATAGTTGTGTGTTCAAAACTCCAAGTCAAGTCTACCTCTATCACCACTTATTCACTCTATACCCTCTTCTACCTCCCTACACTTCCTTTCTCGCTGGTAATCACAATACTGTTGTCTGTGTCTATGTGTTTTCTGGTTTTTGACTTAATACCTTCACCTTTCTCATCCAGACCCCCAACCCCTCTCCTCTCTGACAGCATTCAGTCTGTTCTCTGTATCTATGGGTCTGTTTCTATTTTGTTTGTTAGTTTATTTTGTTTATTAGATTCCACATATAAGTAAAATCATATGGTATTTGTCTGTTTCTGACTGGCTTATTTCACTTAGCATAATACTCTCCAGATCCATTCAAGCTGTCCCAAAATGTAAATTTTCCTTTTTTATGACCTAGTAGTATTCCACTGTGTAAATGTACCATAGCTTTTTTAAAAATATATTTTATTGATTATGCTATTACAGTTGTCACATTTCCTCCCCTTTCTTCCCCAGCAACCCCACCCTCCCATTCCCTGCCCTTTAGTTTTTGGCCATAGGTCATACACATAAGTTCTTTGGCTTCTACATTTCCTATACTATTCTTAACCTCCCCCTGTCTGTTTTCTACCTACCATTTATGCTACTTATTCTCTGCACCTTTTCCCCCTCTCTCCCCCTACCACTCCCCTGTTGATATCCCTCCATGCCTTATATAAATCCCTTTAACATTTCATAAAATAAAATCTGGGTGATGATGAACTCCTTAAACTTGACCTTGTCTGAGAAGCACTTTATCTGCCCTTTCATTCTAAATGATAGCTTTGTGGATAGAGTATTCTTGGATGTAGGTCCTTGCCTTTCATGACTTGGAATACTTCTCTCCAGCCCCTTCTTGCCTGCAAGGTCTCTTTTGAGAAATCAGCTGAGTCTTATGGGAATTTGTTTGTAGGTAACTGTGTCCTTTTCTCTTGCTGCTTCTAAGATTCTCTCCTTATTTTTAATGTTGGGTAATGTAATTATGATGTGTCTTGGTGTGTTCCTCTTTTGCTCCAACTTGTTTGGGAGTCTCTGAGCTTCCTGGACTTCCTGAAAGTCTATTTCCTTCACCAGCTTGGGGAAATTTTCCTTCATTATTTGTTCAAATAAGTTTTCAATCCCTTGGTCTTCCTCTTCTCCTTCTGGCACCCCTATGACTCAGATGTTGGTATGTTTAAAGATGTCCTGGAGGTTCCTAAGCCTCTCCTCAGTTTTTTGAATTCTCGTTTCTTCATTCTTTTCTGGTTGGATGTTTTATTCTTTCTGCTGGTCCACTCTGTTGATTTGAGTCCCAGTTTCCTTCTCATCCCTATTGGTTCCCTGAACATTTCCCCTCATTTCCTGTATATTATCCTTCATTTGTTCAAGTAATTGTGACAATCTTTCTTCGAATCTTGTGAGCATGCTGATTACCAGTGCTTTGAACTATGCATCTGATAGGTTGGCTATCTCTTTGTCAATTAGTTGTATTTTTTCTGGAGCTTTGATGTGTTCTTTCATTTGAGCCAATTTTTTTTTCTTGGTGTGCCTGTTGCTTTAATGGGTGGAGCCTTAGGTGTTCACCTGGGCGGGGTAACCCACGTCGTTGTGTTGTGACGGTCTCTGTGGGGGCGGGGCCTGAGAGAACAATGGCACTTGCTCTGTTCTCTGCACTTCCCCCGCTACCCACAAGCAAGTTGGGCCCTTCTTTGCTGGCTCCAGGGTGAGTGGATGGTCCTGCACAGTTCCAAGTCCCTGTGGGTCTCCCCAAGGAACTCTCCTGTGAGGCTGGAGTTCCTCCCACTGCCACCTCAACCCCCACAGGTGTATTCAATTGGTGGTTTGAGGCTTTATTTCCCTGCATTGGTGAGATGCATGATCTGTTCCACTCCCCAGATTTTCCTCCCAGTTATCTGTGTGAGAATGAGGGACTGCCCAGTCCACCAGTCTCAGCCCCAGTTTCTCCGAGTGCGCTTGCCGTATTTTGGCCAGGTGCGCCCGCCACAGGCTTCTCCGGGCAGCTGGACCGTTGCTGGTACCGCTCCACAAACCAAGTCTTGCCAAGTGCTTTCCACCCGGCTCCGCCTCGCTTACTGGTCTGGATGAATGTGTCTTCTTTAACTCCTTGGTTGTCGGACTTCCACTCAGTTCAGTTTTCTGTCAGATCTGGCTGTTTTTGTTTTTTAAATTGTTGTTTTTCCTCTTTTGGTTGTTCAAGGAGGCGCAGTGTGTCTACCTACACCTCCATCTTGGCCGGGAGTCCTGTACCATAGCTTTTTATCCTTGCATCTACTGATAAGCACTTGGGTTGCTTCCAAATCTTGGCTATTGTAAATAATACTGCAATGAACATATGGGTGCATATATTATTTAGAATTAGTGTTTTGGGATTCTTCATATGTATATTCCCAGAAGTGGAATCCCTGGGTTATAAGGCAGATCCATTTTTAATTTTTTTGTGGAAACTCCACACACCGCTCTTCACCTCCACACACCGCTCTTCACAGTGGCTGCACCAATGTGCATTTCCATCAGCAGTGCACAAGGGTTCCCTTTTCTCCATGTCCTCACTAGCATTCGTTGTTTGTTGGTTTATTGATGATGGCCATTCTGACAGGTATGAGGTGATATCTCATTGTGGTTTTAATTGGCATTTCTCTGATGATTGGTGACATTGATCATATTTTCGTATGTCTATTGATCTCTTTGTCCTCTTTGGAGAAGTGTCTATTGAGATTCTTTGGCTATTTTTAATCAGATTGTTTGCTTTCTTGGTGTTAAGTTGTATAAGTTCTTTATAAATTTTGGGTATCAACCCCTTATCAAATGTATCACTGGCAAATATGTTCTCCGGTTAGGTGGGTTATCTTTTCATTTTGTCGATGGTTTCCTTTGCTTCACATGGACAGAACTAAGGGGGAGGAGGGAGGCTGGGGGGGGGGGGGGGGGGAGGGGAGGGGAAGGGAGGGGGAGAGGAGAGGATGCAAATAACTGTAATTAAACAAAAAAATTAATAAAAAAAGCTTTTTAGTTTGATGTAGCCCAATTTGTTTATTTTTTCTTTTGTTTTCCTTGCCAAAGGAGAAGTGTCTCAGGTCCTACTGCCTATATTTTCTTCTAGGATTTTTATGGTTTTAAGACTTACACTTAAGTCTTTAACCCATTTTGAGTTTATTCCTGTGTATAGTGTAAGAAGATAGTTTAATTTCATTTTCTGCAAGTATCTGTCCAATTTTCCCAACATCATTTATTGAATGTACTATATTTGCCTCATTGTATTTTCTTGCCTTCTTTTTGAACATTAATTGGCCATAAAGGTATGGGTTTATTTCTGGGCTGTCTATTCTGTTCCATTGATGTATGTGTCTGGTTTTTTTTTTTTTTTTCTTTTTATCCTCATCTGAGGATATTTTTTCTTTGCCGTTATAGAGAGAAGAAAAGAGAGAGAGAGAGAAACATTGATATGAAAGGGGAATATTGATTGGTTATCTCCCATATGTACCCAGACCAGGGATCGTACTTGCCTGGACTGGGATTGAAACCACAACCTAGGCATGTACCCTGACTGGGAATTAAACCCACAACCTTCCAGATATGGAATAATGCTCTAACCGAATGAGCCACACTGGCCAGGGCTATGTGTCTGTTTTTATGCCAGCACCACGATGTTTTGATTTCTGTGGACTTGTAGCATAGTTTGATAACAGGTAGCGTGATCCCTCCAATTTTGCTATTCTGTCTCAAGATTTCTTTGGCTCCTCTAGGTCTTTTGTGGTTCCATGTAAATTTTGGGGATATTTGTTTTAGTTCTGTGAAATATGCCATTGGTATCTTGACAGGAATTGCATTGAATCTATGGATTACTTTGGGTAATATGGACATTTTAATGATGCTATTTACTCCTATCCATGAATACAGTATGTGCTTCCACTTATTTGTATCTTCTTTAATTTCTTTCTTCAGTATCTTATAATTTTCTGAGTACAGATTTTTTATATTCTTTGTTAAATTGATTCCTAGGTATTTTATATTTTTGATGCAATTATAAGTGGGATTGTTTTCTTAATTTCCCTTTCTGATAGTTCATTATTGGTGTATAGAAATGCAATTGATATCTGGACATTTATTTTATATCTGCTACTTTACTGAATTCTTTTATCAGTTCTAGTAGTTTTTTTTTTGGAATCTTTAGGAGTCTCTATATACAATATCATGTCATCTGCAAATAATGACAGTTTTACTTCTTCCTTTCTACTTTAGATACCTTTATTTCTTGTCTGATTGCTATGGCTATAATTTTCAATACTATGTCAATAAAGTGGTGAAAGCAGACACCCTTGTATAATTTCTGATATTAATGGAAATGCTTTTAGTTTTTTTCTGTTGAGTATAATGTTGGCTATGGATTTGTCATATATGAACTCTTTATATTGAGGTATATTCCCTTTATTCCCACTTTGCTGAGACTTTTTATCATAAATATTTGCTGTATTTTATCAAATGTTTTCCCAGCACTGGTGAAGGAGGGGGCAGAAGACAGCAAGGTCTTCCCAGGAAACCTTTGACAATAATTCCCACAAGAAGAACATGTTTAAGATATTCTTCCTGGATTGCTTTGTGCACATCCTGCCTCTAGCCTGGCGCGACCTCCTGTGTGTGGAGCTGCTGGGCTGTTAGTAGGCTTGCCTGAAGTGGCTGGGACACCTGCCCCTTCTCCAGTCCTCCTGACCTTCTTTGGGCCTTCTGTCTCCTCTACCCACCCCCTTCTGACTGTTGTGCTGCGGTTGGGGGGTTCAGTCACCTCTCCCTCCCTCTGTCCTCCTCATGCCTCACCTCTCAAATGCCTCACCTCCCACCTGCCTCTGGCACCCAGCCCTCACATTGTTACATTTTCTTGGGTGTTGTGGGATTGGAGTAGGCCTGGGATGGACAAGGAAGAGTGAAATCGGGGGTGTGGGTTGCCTGCCCCACATCCCAGTTTCCCCTGGCCCTGCAGGAAGGCCCTGAGGTGCCAGGCTGGAGATAACAGTCCCCTGCCCCCAGCCAGGAAGCATGGTGCTGTCACTCTCCATGCCACCACGTGGCCCACTGACACTCCCCCCTTATCTCCATGGAGTAACCCTCAGACCCTTGTGCGTCAGCCTAGAGAGACAGAAGGGGTGGGGCAGGTCTGTGGAGACATGGGTGGCACAGGGGTCCTGAGTGCACTGGCAGCTTCCAAAATACATTTATATCACTCGCCCCCACCAAAAATGTCCTTTTATCCCCCTTGTCAGAAACTACTCTCCTGTTCCCTCTTGTCAAAAAGAAAGGACTTCTATAACTCATTGTCAGGAAGGTGTATGTGACTGATGGCAATTTTACATTTCTCCCAGGGGTATATCATAAGGATCATGGGCTTCTAAAACTGAAATTACTCTGTGACACCTATAAAGAGAGAACCAAGAATCAAGGGTTAGATATGAAAGGGGAGGCTGAATATGGTTCTAATGTTAGACTGTCAGTTTCTTGAGTGTAGCAAGTTTTATCATCTCTCAGAAATGGCTGACATATATAGAAGACCTTTAATATGTCGGTTGTATTGGTAAATTGAACTATTCAAAGAAGTAATTGGACTGTCCTGTGAATTAATGAGTTGTCTGTCAATGGAAATGTTTGAGTAGAAGTTATTTATCCAGTAAAAGTGTGCAGTGGGTAGGCTTCATGTATACAGAAGGTTGAAATGGAGGAGTTGGATGTATTCCCTAGTCCAACATGCTGTGGTCATTTCAATAAAACTTGTGATTGATGGAAACTTGAACTTTAAACATACACTGTCTGAAAGTATGAAAGCATAAGAAGAAATAGGAAAATGATGGGTTTTCTGGAGATATGGCATTCGTATTACCCCACAGGCCATTGAGAAATCTGACACAGAAAAAGCATAACACAACTGAGTTCAAGAAAATAACTCATAGAGCATGCTCAGTCTCTTGACTTCCTCCCATGCCAGCTGCATCCTTTAACTGAATGTACCCTATTTGTCCCTGTGTCCAGAGCAATAAAAGTTAGTTGAGTGGGAACATATCCCAACCCTACAATATAGCTCAAAGAAACACTGTCAACATTGATTCAGAAACTAGAAGCTGTGTCCTGAGTGTTCACTTGAAAAATGGTTTATAAATATCCCCCAAAAAGTCTTATGACTTTGCTGTTGAGTTTAAGCAGAGTTGAAATCTGCTGTAAGGAATCTGAAAGTATGGTAATAGTGGAAGGGAAAAATTCTTAAGATGCACAGGGCTTATCTGTTAGGATGCTGACAACTTTGGAAGTCTAACTTCAGGGCTACACTTCCAAGTTGTTAGTTAAAGAGAAGATAGGCAAAAGTTCAAACTGAGTCATATTCTTGACTCTAACTTCCAGAATATTTACTGGCATGCTAAAAACAAAAAACAAACAAGAAAATTCTATTAATATACTGGTCATAATAGACAATAGAAAATGGTTGAAAGCATGGGTTCTGGTGGTCACCAACCTGGGTTTAATGGGCTCAGCTTTGTGATTTTTGGCAAGATGCTTACTGCTTACCTCCTCTCCAAACTTCAATTTTTTCATCTGTAAAGTGGGACTACTAATACTTACATCATAGCTGCTGTGAGAGTAAAATTAATTATTACTAATTCTACAGAAAAGGATTAATGTATAACTTGATTCTTTAAAACAGGATATTTTCAGAGCACTCAATATAGTAATTTTCATGAGGATGAAGTAGATTAATCATGTACAGTATGGGTAAAGATATTTTGCCACATTCACAGGGGAGACAAACATCCTTATAAAATCTAAGAACTTTACAATGGAATGATATTCCCCTGGCTTTGTCCCCTTTTCCTGTTGCCTATTGAGATGACTGGGAAAGTTGTTAGCAAGCAAATGCTTAACTCCTCCGGACTGATGAGTCAAAGTCAAGAGCAGAGAGTAACTGGCTAAGCTCTGTGACCCTGAGCTCTCCTTCCTCCAAAGCTGTGACTGACTCTTGCCCAGGTTTGCTTTATTTCACCATGGAGACAAACATTGTTGAGAGTGAAGCAGGATTTGCTGGGCTTGTTTATTGCTGTAGTAACATCTGACAGGTGCCCCCTCCCCTCCTTTTCCACCGAATGAGCCTAGTTACCCCAAACCCCATTTCCACTGCAGATAGGGGACTTGCCTCACTCCTGGGTCCTTGATTGCCAGCTGTGAGAATACCATCACTTCCCCAGTGCAAGATAATTGTGAAGTGGTCATAACCTGGACTTTGGTGTCAGACTCATCCAAAGTTTCCATTTTAGCTCTTGGAATGTCCCTAAATTCTCTTATCCTCAGCTTCTGCTCCATAAAACCAGCATAAAAGCACCTCATGTTTGTGGAAACTAGAGGAGATGTTGGATTTGGAGTAAGCATTCCAAATAGTTTCTAAGATTATTGTTATTAAAAATGTTCTCTGAACTTTGAAACTGATTTTGGAATAACTCATTCTGGATTCCAAATAATCATGGTAGGAGTATGGATTCTGAAAGCTACTGATTCAGGCTTCTGACTATCTCCAGATTTATGTGCATGCCTCTCGTCCCAGTTTGAATGACTCAGTATCACTTCTCATTTGCTGCATTATTATTGCTCGTGAGTTTGTGGGCTAGGTTCTGGGCCCTGCTGAATTGATCTCTGTTTAGTTCTGCTAAATTCACTAATGCATCTGTGTATCCTATTGGGTTAGTTAGGAACAGGCTGCTTTAAGAATGTCCTGCTTACATGCCTGGCTGTCAGTTTGGTTGATATGGAAGGCTGGCAGTGTGTTTTCTCTCATCCATCAGGTTAGCCCAGACTTATTATTTTATTGGTAGGCAATTCCAAGAAGATAGATAAAACATTCAAGGTCTCTTGAGGCCTAGGCTTACAAGTAGCACGCTGTCACTTCTACGGTATTTTATTGGCCAAAGCAAGTCACAAAGCCAGCCCAGATTCAAAAGATGGGAGAAAAGACATCACCTAGTCAAGGGGGGATGTGCACATGAACACGTGAATACAGGAATTGTGAACATCTGAGGCCATTAGTTTACCACATCCTTATCCTTAGCCCTGGGTTTCCACATCCTTGACTCAATAACTGGTATACAAAGCTGAGCTATTAATCCACTATATTCCATCTAAGAGGCTAAAATTATTGGCTTTTTACAGTGTTTCAGCAACCATTTTCCTGGCACCAGTGGAAAGAAAGATATACATAATGTTCTGAACAGGTCACAGTGTCTTATCTTTCCTTTTTTCCACTCCTTCTATTCTTCTACTCTCCCACCCCCTCCTGAATGTTCTTTGAACTCACTGATCTCTTCTATTCTGAAGAGTTTAAATCAAATGTAGAAATGGGTAGGGCAAAAGTACGGGAGTAAAATCCCAACTTCTAAAAGTTCTCTGTTTGCTTTTGGAATCATCCCACAGTTAATAATGCACAGTTGTCACTTGATATTCAGTTTTGAGAAATGAGTTTCTCTTTTTTCGTCACCTCTAGTGCCTGTTGCCAATATTTATTTTTCACTGTGCAGTGGTTGTTGCAAATTTTTTCCCACACTGAGTACTCTTTTACTCTTTCTATAGCACATAGGCACACCATGGCCAGCTTCTCAGAGCGTACTTCCCAGAGGGCATTTTTGCACATGGTCTGTGGATGTTTCTTAGGTGTCTGAAAACAAAGAGCAGAGTCAGAGGAGGGCAAATGAAGAGCAAAGCGTCAGAAGGAAATGCTGTGGCTGCCAGCCATGGGGAGTGACAGTCAAGGACCAGTGAAACAGAGGCAAAGACAGAGGCATACACAGAGCTCACCTGGAATGGATGACTCCACCAAATGTGAATCTCAGGGAGTTAAGGTAGCAAAGAGACATGAAAAGCCAGAAGCATGATTCCTATACCCACAGATTTTACAATCTGATTGTAAAGACGGGTCTTAAGGAAAAAAAACAAAACAAAACAGAAAATGGCATGGGAAAAGAAACCATAAAAGCACAATTTGGAGGAAGGGACTGTAAATCAGAATTATAAGAATGGCCTGGAATGGTTAAGGAAGGCTGACAAACTCTCGCAAGCTAGAAATATAGGTTGATTTCTGATATGACTGAGAATGATTGGGTGTCAAACAGGGGACAAAGAGATCAAGGAGACTCTATGTGCTTCCTTAATTTTTAAATAGTTTTGTGATTCATAGACTGATTGAGTTTCAGGCTTAGAACAGACCTTAGATGTCATTGAGAAAAAAAAAAATTTCTTGTCATCTAATGTTTGAAAATGTTGAAAGCCTTCTTCCACAAACCTTTCCTTCAGCTCTTGACTAGGTTGGCAATACTCCAAACCTTACAGTATAGAAAATTGACTGTCTCTTTCTGTCTCCGCAGACACACCCTGACGTAGGGGAGACCTAAGGCTCCTTGCAAGGAGACAGTTCATTTCCCTAATCAGCACAGACCCATCACCTCTGCTTCAAAGCTCTCATTTCACATCCGAATCAAAGGATGCCCTAACCATGGAACACAACCCTTCCCTTCCTTTTTTCCCCTGTCAAAGTGAAAAATGGCTGGGTGGAAACTCTAATTATGTGGAACATGCTGGCACTGTTTCCATGTCCAAGAAAATTGGTATAACAACTGTCCTTGAAGCAGATGAAGTGATGCTAGGGTGACCAGAGATATGCGCTAGCTGGCTTCGCAGTAGCAGCAAAAACCTAGCATTTGCAGAGTGTTTTATAATTTTAAGAAATTTTTACATATATTATTTCTTTGAAAGCTTGTTTAATTTAGTACCTTAGACTTGATAACTATTATCATCTGCTCTCATTTCTCAAATGAATAAACTGAGGCTTAGAGAAGCTAAGTTGACTTAAATAGACCCTAGATAGTCCCCCCAACATCTAGCTCATTATTATTTTTACTATAATGTGGCAATTTTTTCATATTAGTTCATCACATGATTTTATTTTATCTTTAAATTTTATTTATTTATTTTTAGAGAGAGGAAGGGAGGGAGAAAGAGAAGGAGAGAAACATTAATGTGTGGTTGCCTCTTGAGTGCCTCCCACTGGGGACCTGGCCCACAACCCAGGAGTGTACTCTGACTGGGAATCGAACTGGCAACCCTTTGGTTTGCAGTCCTGCACTCAATCCACTGGACTACAGCAGCCAGGGCCATCCTATGATTTTATTTGGTAACTTACTTTCTGTGAAAATGTCCCCAAATAAATTAATGTCTTTGGTCTTTGTCTTTTTCAACAAATTTGAAAAGACTCCAAAGATTTGTCCCCCAAAGTCAACTATAACCTTGCCCTTGTGAGTATTGTAGTCCCTTTTTGTCCACCGTGATCCATTCAGGAATTTTAAGATGTATAAAATTGATCTATTGGAGGAAAAATATTTTAAAATTTAAGCAATTTTCTTCTTTTCTACTCTAAAAATATAGGCCTATTGCTTGTTGATGCTGACAACATCCCAGTGAGGTAAGGAGGTCAGGAACACTATTATCTCGCTGTTTTTAAAAGTGAGGACACAGAGAGGAAACAACTTGCTCAAGGACACGGTGACTCAGTCAGTAGAGGAGCCAGGATGAAAACAGCCTCATTTTTTACTTTCAATACACACCAAGACCATGATCCACATGGGTTACGGGATTATGGTACTTCACAAACAAGTGCATATTAGTCAGACATGGAAATAATTACGCTCCTGTCACATTATTAGCAGAGTGAACTCTCAAAGACATTGGCAATAAGGGAATCCAAAGAGTTCCTAAGACCTTTTTTTTTTTTTTAACTTTAAAATCACAGATGGGAAAATGAGGGGGGAAAACCCTTTCCTTGTCTTTTTTATTCCCTCAGGCCTGGCCTCACATAACACCCCCTCCACACCCTTGTGGGAAGAAGGATTACTCTTTCCACTATTCCTAGGGTAGATTTTGTTCTTTTAAAATAAACAAACACTTGAAAACCTTTTTCTTCTAATATTAGCTTTGGTCTTGAACCAGAATTGATTTGGCATTGAGTAACCAGAAAGGGCGACTAGCATTCATTCTCAATGAGCAGTAGAGAATATTCCTTTTCAGCTGAGTCTTTTAGAATCATCATTCGGTATGATGACTGATAAGTAGGACTGACACTGATGGAGAAAAATAACGACAGATGAGATAACCACTCATCACCCCATCCCCCTTAGCCAGGGTCCCCTATGTTGCCAATGGAGACAGCTGCCCACATTCCTATTTTTCCTACACAGTATGTCATAGATCTGGTTGTACAATAATGAATTAACTTTTTTTTGAAACTTAATGCAGGTTTGTATTCTTCAGTTCACACAGAGATTATGCACAGTGCCTAATGAAGGCCCTGACTCTGTCCGTCCTAGTGCCTCTATTTCTCTGCTCCGAGATGAAGTCTGCTTTCTCAGATACTGCTAGCAAAGTTAGACTACACAGCAGTGATTTATTTGCTGAAATGGCTCTTTGGTATTTGATCCCCTTGCTGTAACAGGTACTTTTTTCATAGATAATATGGCATGAAATATGGAGCCTTCTTAATCTAGTGATCCAGAAAACAAAATTGTTGAGAGAAAATATGAATGAGCAAGTGGAGATGTGAACAGCCCTGTGTGAATCTTCTAGGGCTGCCATACCAAAATACTACAGACGGGGTGACTAAATAACAAATTTGTTTCTCACAGTTCTAGAGGCTGGAAAATCCAAGACCAAGGTGCCAAGAAGGTAGGTTTCATTCTGAGCTCTCTTGCCTTGCCTTGTAGGCAGCACCGTCTCCCTGTATAACCACACAACCTCTTCTTTGTGTGCACACGGAGGGTGGGGGAAGAGTGAGTAAGCAAAACCTCTGGTGAATTTTTATAAGGATATGAATCTTATCAGATCAGAGCTCCATATTTATCATCTTATTTAACCTTCTTAGAGGTCCCATCCCCAAATATAGCCATAATGTGAGTTGTCTTCAACATGAATTTTAGGGTATACACACATTCAGTCCATAACAAGACCCAAATGCAGAAGTCTCATAAAAAATGCCCAAAGCATGAAAAGACTTTATTCCTAAATAATAGACAGAATCTTCTCCCCATAATGTACTGAAGAGAACTTCTGCCTCTGAACTATGCTATGGATGCAACAAGCATTGACAAATCAAAGATACGTATTTAAGAAATATTTATTACTGCCCCAAATATAATTGTTTTCTCAAATTATTGTAGAACGATGTTTGATGGGACATCCCATCGTCTATGATCCTGGGCTCCAAGGAAAAGTAGATGGTGCCAAACATCTAAGCATTCTAGAGAGCGGTGCTGAACTGTCCATGCGAGGCTTGCTGAGAGAGGGTGAGAGCGGTTCTGTGACCATCCACAGTTTACTGTGAGATCATTCACCTCCAGTTTAATATAATAAAAGGTATGAGGTGGAGGTGATGGGTAAGGAAAGGACTTATTATAAGAAAGGTAGAGTCTGTCCCTATCACCCTCCTCAAGCCCAAAGACTGGGTGCTCCAGGGGTACTATGCACGGAGGTTGTCTACAGAACAAGGCAATGCCTCGCTACCTAAATAAAGTAAGGTTTAGGTTAGCTGCTTTCTGGGCTTACAAGTAGTATGAAGAGAATGCTCTTGGAAACTTTTGGGTGTACCTAATCTTGTGCTCCAGAATTTATAGTGTCTTATCACTGATCTACAGTAGCCTACTGTCCAGAGGCTGCCTGCAGCTGCCCCTAATGGCAAAGCAAGGACAAAGGGCTTCCTTGGAGATCGCATGTTACCCTAGAATGTTTGTATGAGCTAGGTAGATCTCATAAAAGCTGGGCTAGAGAGATATTGAAAGGACGCTTTCTTTGAGCACTGCCAGGTGCCAGGTAGCTGGAGGTGACCCCAGCAGAAAAGTTTACACTATTTAGAGCAGGAGTGAGTAAAAGTCAAATAAGAAGAATACAGCATCAGAAGGACCTTCTGAAGATTGCATGAGAAGAGTTAGCATATAGACATCTGCTGGAAATAATAACGTCAGTTACCTCAGAACTCTCCTGTCTCTCTTCTTTCCCATCCGTGAGTTGCCAGAGGCATCTAGCTAGTGAGAGGACATGAGGCTAGAATGGTTTTCTTAATACTAGAAAATGGACTGCAAGTGACTGGAAGAGCTATGGGATCTGCTGGAGAGATCACTCATGGGTGCAGAAGGGAGATCCAAGAGATAATTTAGAGGGCTGAGTTGGAGAAAAATGGTTTTCTGTCAGAGCCCCTCGAAGTCCAGACTATTCCATAAAGTGGTAATACTTAAATTTGTTTGTGTCATATTTTCATAGAAAGATTTTACAAGTAAAATCATATGCGAAACTTAACTACTTTTATAATTCTTTTAGAAATATTTACAACTAAGTTGTCCTCATCTGAATACTTATATTTGAAAACAAACTTTTTGGAAAATGTTACTCTTCAGAAACTTTTTCATAGGAAAAAAGCCATTTTCTCATTGAGAATTGGTTCTACGTGACAATGTCCAAAGCTGTCTTTTTTGTATTATTAATTATGTTGTCCAAGAACCTAATTACTAATAAAAATGTATTATCTCTCCCTGTTCCCTGTATGTGTATATATATTACATGTGTATGTAAAAATGTGTGTATACACGTATGTGTGTGCATGTTATAATGTATATGTGTGTTTTGATGTGTCAACTTTAGACTACGGTCCCTGGCTATTTAGTCAAACACTAATGCATGTTGCTATGAAGGGAGTTTGCAAATGTAATCAATACCTATGATCAATTGACTTGACTCAGAGTAATTATCTGAACAATCTGCCTGAGAGGGTCAAGGGTTCCTGTTAAAAAATTCTGTCTGTGGATAGCAGCTTCAGCTGGTGCTTGTGAGTTCCGGCCTCTGTGATCTGCCTTTCCTGATGGTCTGGCCTACAGATTTTGAACTTGCTCAGTCAGTCCTCATAGCAACATAATTCAATTCTGTATAATAAATCTCTTAATATGTACATATGCATGTGTGTGTTACCTTCTGGGGTAACATACATACATACACATATACACACATGCTGGTTCTACTTCTCTGAGTAGATCCTGATGTGTATATTAAAACCAGAGGATTGTATGAGTAATCTTACTCACCAAACCAGCCTTCCCTTAGTCAGGTCTACCCAGGAAAAACGCCATAAAGCCCCAAACAAAGCCAAAGCCCAAATCAATGAAGATAAACCAATAGAGAGCTTATACTTGTGGTGAGTGAAAAAATTACAATATTAGTTTCAATAAACAACTCCATCGAGGTGGCAGGAATATCTAACAGGACTTCAAAAGGCTGGTTATAAGAAGAACTTCAGTTTTTGTAGTTTGGCTTACTGGAACATTTGCAAGTTATAGATTTGGAAGTTAATATTATAAATACAGACTCCAGAACCAGATGTTCTGAATTCACATTTTGGTTCTAATTCTTAGTAGCAATGTGGACTAATGCAAGTTAGCTCTCTGTGCCCTTTCTATAAAATGATGATAAACAATGGTGCCTCATCCATGGGTTTGCTGTGAAGACTAAGGGAGTTATTATATGCAAAGCACTTGAGACAAAGGATGGCACATAGAAAAAACCAAAATATTAGTTATTATTTTATTTTGTAGTATTGTGTTTATTATCACAGATGTTCTTAACTTGAGAAACCACTTCAATAATGATACAACCTTCCAGAGAACATCCAAATGAAAAATAAAAGAAATTGCACTTCCCGTATATTTCAAAGGAGAAATCCTGTACAATTTTGTTCCAAGCCTTTTCTTGTGAAACATCTAAAACCCGCTTTTCAAAATGTTGTCCTTTATTACTTTGTTTTTTATCCTTTTAACTTAAAGGGCTTTATCCCTATCCCCCTAAAAAATAACATGTAGCAATTTTGTCAGGTGGAAGCTGCATCACTTTTGTTTATTTTAACTTTTAAAATGTCCAGTAACTTTCAGGTGTAGATGAGAATGTCTGGTTTCCTGTGGTGCTCAGGCTAACTTTTGATGCTTTGCCCTGCTGTGGGTATCTACTGTAGTCACTGCGTGGGACTGTGATGAGTTGAATTATGCTCTCCTAAAATATGTTGAAGTCCTAATTTCCAGGACCTGTGAATGTGACCTTATTTGGAAATAGGGTCTTTGCAGAAGACCAAGTTAAGATGTGGTTTTTACTGACCTTATAAAAGGAGGAAATTTGGACACAGAGAGACACACACACAGGCAGAGCCCCGTGTGAGGGCTGGAGTTCTGCTGCCACAAGCCAGGGAACTACCAGAAGCTAGGAGAGAGGCCTGGAGCAGATCTGTGCCTAGTGCCTTCAGCAGAGGCATGGCCCTGCCTGCACCTTGATCTTGAACTTTTGGCCCCCACAACTCAGACAATCAATTTCTGTTGTTTAAGACAGTTTGTGGTACTTTGCTAGAGCTGTCCTAGAAAACTGATACTGGGCCATAACTTAGGAATCCATACTTTCCATAGTCTCTCTCTTGAGCACTTACTCTGTATTGAAAGTTCCATATTGGATGATTTAAAAAAGAAGTTATAAAGGAACACAAATTGTCTATGCCACATACCTGGAAGAGTTTATTCCAGAAAGGGAAATTAAAGAGTCACTTGGAGTACTAAATATATTGAGCCTCTTGGCCTATGACATTGGAATTCAGCGTCTCATCTGTATTTGATGTATCCTGGCCCGTGGAAGTTACCTGAAACTTAGGAGATATGCAATCCTGTCAGGCTGAGACACAACAGAGAAGAGACTATTATTCATTCATTTCTATTTCATTAAACATTTATACATTTAATGTACCAACAGCTGGAGTAATAAAGAGCTATGAGTAAAATTCTGCTGGGAAATTGGTAATGAAAATACGTTTGTGGGAAATACAGCAATTTCACCCACTCGAACCCAACTGAGAAGTTCAGATAACACAGAGGCTGAGTCGTTTGACACGTACGCATTTCCCCTTCTGTTATAACTGCTCTTCGGACCAGTGTGTGGGTTCTGTTTCTTTGCTTTGTTTTTCCTCTTAGTGTAAGTTTTCCTAAGCAAGGAGAAAGAAAGACAGCAAAATTGTTGTTTGCTTAAGTGTCGAAATGTCACCATGAGTGAGGAAATGTAAAAACGCTCCAGTGCTGGTACAGTCTGTAGTTGCAGTTCCACAGCACAGCTTAGTTTGACACAGCCAGAAGCAGCTTGATTAAAATACATATATCAGAGTGAAGATGCTCTTGGCTATTGAGATTCAACAGGAAATGAATTTTATAACTGAGTTAAAGCAAATCTGAAAAGGGAGGAGGCCTGACTGAACTCTCTTTCAGCGTGCCATTAAAATCTCTATTTGGTGTTAGTTTCTGCACCAATAAGATGTGAGTCATGATTTAAAAATGAATAAATAAATAAAGCCTTAAGAATATGGGCTCGCAAAGTAAAGTGCATCAATTCCCTTTAATGGAAAACATTTAGTCGATATACATTTAAGACTTATAAACAGGTTGTAAGATTAAATATTAGTGCATACCTTGTATGTGTAAGGACTTAGCCAGGTCCTGTGAGGTCTATAAGGAAGGATAAGGAAGGCAACTACTCCCAAGAATCTGAAGGTCAGTATATGAGGTCAGGGCACATATCGTAAAGATGTACCTAACAAAAGGACTGGGTAATATGTAATCTGAGCCACATGGATTATACAGCACACAATAAATGCTATATACATTCAAAAGAAGCATAAGTTGCATTAATTCAACCATTTGTTCATTCATTCTTCAGTCAGTAAGCAAGTATTTACTGAATATCTATTATATATCAAGTTCTGGGCTGACTAATGGAAAAAAAAAACAAAAACCTTACCTAATATTCACATAGGAGTGTAAGTTTACAGACCACAGTTACATCCATGATGTCGCCTTCTTATTAGAGCTGCACTTTAACTTCATTTTATAGGTGAGGAAATCAAGACTAAGAACATTCAAATAACCAATCTAACGAATCCAAAGAGAATTAGAGCTAGACCTGAAGATTTGAGTAGCAGGTTTCAGATGACTCAAAGATATCAGGTTTGGGTGCAGGACAGACCTCCGAAGTGAGATGAAGTCAGGTGACTGAATACGTGTTGAGGGGAGATGGGGGATTTTATTATAAATCTCTTGAGTTTGAAGCAATGTTCACATGAACTATATCCACCGGGCCTTTGGAGATGTAGGCCTGCATCTTCAAAAAAAAGTCAACAGTAGCTAAAGATCTGGGAGTTATCCTTGTAGAAATGATAGTTGGAGTATTAATAAGAATCGATGTTTTCCAAAAGAGAAAGTATTAATAGTTGAGAGAAGGGACAAAGAGTTCAATCTCGTGAAAAGCCTGTGTTTTGGGATAGACAAGAGCAGTCACCAAAGAGACAAACAGTAGGAAAAGTATCAGATACTGCTGCTTCATCCCCATGGTTGACAGAATTACTTCAGGAGGAAACGAGGAAAACCACAGGGAGTGCAAGGAGAAAAGGCCCGGAGCAAGCGCTTTGAAGATCACAGTGAGGGGTTGACTTGGTGGTTCTTGGGAATGCAGGCTCAGTGACGCAGGGGGAGCAGGACCAGATTATGTTGAGGGATGGGTGAGTAGTGAGAAATGAAAGCAACAGGAATTTTATTTAAAATTTTTTTTAAGTTACAGAAATTTTAAGTGTAAAATCTTTAAAGTGACAAAAAAGTATTCAGTGTAGTTTTTGTATTTTATCCAAAGAATCTAAAAGTAAACATTATCTTGCTAATTAAGTGAAAGTAGTATGCTACTTTGCTGACTCCTTTAACTACTCTTATTGGAAGGTTGGCAGATAATTTAGGAAATTACCTGAAATCTGATTCCTGTTAGATCCAGAATTTACACATCATCATGGTACAGGAGAGTAAGACATGGCAAAGCAGAATCTAGTCATGGGGATAGAAAGTACAGCATAGGGAATATAATCAATGATATTGTAATCACTATGTATGGTGCCAGGTGGGTACTAGACTTATCCAGGGGAATGTAACTTCCTAAGTTATATAAATGTGTAATTACTATGCTGTGCACTTGAAACTAATATAATGTCAAGTGCCAACTGTTATTGAAAAATTAAAATAAAAAAAATAGAGCAGGTAAAAAAAAAAAAACTAACGAAGGTCACTCTTGGTGCCAGAACAGGGAACAGAATTACTAGATGATGGTCTTCACGGCAGCTGCCCAGCAAGTCTCAACACATGGTGGGTGCTAAACAGTATTTGTTGAATGAAATTAAATGTGTTGATAGTGGAGACAATGATTTTATTGTACATATGTTTGGGGGAACTCATTAAGGAGTTACATGGTGGCATGCAGCACAGAAAACATGAAGGCCATATTTTCAATCAGAAAGTCAACGTTAATAGGTTGACTATGAGCTGTTGATAGATACGAAGACTTTATGAATGTGATATTTTCTGCTATCTCTAATATACCACCTTTTTGCAGGCTTTTTATTTAAATATATGAATGTAAACATATGTATAATAAAGACATGCATGTATAAATCTGTACATATAGTGTATATAAACTTTTAGAATTGAGGGATATCTATATTTACATCTGCCTGGATAGATATATAATTTTCTATTCTTCTGTTTAACAGTATATCAGGACCTTTTGGGGGAAGGGGGAGGGGACAATGGGGAGAAGGGTTTACAGGAGCCACTATGGAGGACACATGGACAGAGCCAAGGGGGAGGAGGGAGGCGGGGGACTGAGGTGGGGTTGGAGGGAGAGGGGGGAGGGGAGGGGAGAGGATGCAGATAACTGTAATTGAACAATAATAAAGTAATTATTTTTTAAAAAAGTATTTTAATGGCTAATTCTTCATATGAATAAGTAATAATTCATTTAACTGTTTCTTGGTTGTTAGGAAATTATTATAGAGGATTTTATTTTATTAAGGGTATTATAACTGTGATATTTGCTGCAAATTTTTCATAGAATATGATTTTACCTTTTAATCTATTGGTGCTGGAAGCCGTAATTTTTTTTTAGTTGATCTGTTTCATTATGATTTTGTTCTTTTCTTTTCTTGCCTGTGATGTCTTTCACCTCAGATTTAGTTATTTAATTAGCTTTGCAAAGCTGAAATTTAATTAGAATGGTGAGTGTGCTTACTAAATCCTAGATTTAGGCAAATTATTATTTTCAATAAGAATAATAAAATTGTCTGAGTCAGAAGGAAATCACTAGTGAAGAGGAAAACTATGACAGAAAAGATAAAGTACCAAGTCCTATTAGTAATATTTTCCTTTTATGTTTTCTTCTTTGCTAATATAATTCCTTATTTCTTTTTCTTTTTCAGTTACAGTTGACATTTGATATTATTTTATATCAGTCTCAGGTATACAGTGTAGTGCTTAGACACTTACATAATTTACACTAATACAAATACCTTACCACTCTACGAACTTATGAATGTGTTTCTAAATGTTTTTGTAGTTGCTTTATAGCTTCACCTCTTGCACTTGGAGTGTTAACTTGCTATATGCTGGCATCTAGTTTATTTTGTTTCAAAATGAGCCTGACTCTCCACCCTATTTGTTGACAAAGTATCCTTTTCCCATTGATCTGAGATGGTGTTTGCTAGTGTTCTGTTAACGCTCAGTTGGTTAGGATTATCTCCTCATCCCCCTCTCCACCCAGTATTTAACCAAAATTCTGTGTAGCTTTCTTTTTATATCTTTGTCCCTTATATTTTGTCAAAATTTTGATATTGGGAGTATATTGGTTTCATTAAATTTATAAAAATAGCAATCCACACTTCTAAATATGCTTTATAGAGCGTGCAAAATATCTGTTCCCTGACACTTGAAGGAACTCACTTATACAATCTTTGGATTCTTAGAGCCTTCCTTAAGATAATTCTTCAAATTTTAAAAATAATGTACATGTAGCTATGGACCTATTGAAATATTTTATTCCTATTGGGTCATCTTGATCATTTATATCTTATTATACACTGTCCATTACATAAAATGTTTATAATTTTTATATTTGAAAAATATTTGTATAAACATTTATATAGAATATTTATGTAAGATATTCTCTCATAATTCTAAATATTCCATATTTTTGTTATATATGTTTATTACTAATTATGTTTTTCTCTTCTGCTAAATTTATCAGAGTACTATTTTTACAAAGAACCAAGTTTTGAATTTTAAAATCAATTTCTATTATTTTCAAATTTATTCAATATTTTAAATTATTCTAAATTTTATTTCTTTCAACTCTTCTTAGGTTCTGTCTTGTTTTTCTTCTGACTTTTTGAGTTTAAATAAAATATTGAAGACAAGCTTTATATATAAATTTTGTCACAATCCAAAGTTTCTATGTTTATTTTCATCATCATTATTTTATAAATCAATGATTTTCCAATAATGTATCTTGACACATTAAAATATGTTGTTACATTAGACTGTGTCACAAGAATTGTGTTGGCTTCAGAAAATTTATTGAAAGGCTTTCATTTTTTTTTAATACAATAAAGTAATATTTGTAACATGGGACTTGTTGCTCTTTATAACTTAGATACTTGAAAGATCTCACTGGTAAACTGCACCTAAGTTCTTTTTGAAAGATAATTTTTTAAATGTTCTGTTAGTTTGTAAGGAGTTTACAACTGAATTGAAACAATCTAAAAGTAATTGTGTTCTTAATCTGGGAGGCTTCAACTTCCTTATTTTCATTTTTATTTATTATTATTATTTATAAATATTTTATTTATTTATTTTTAGAGAGAGGGGAAGGGAGGGAGAAAGAGGAGAGAAACATCAATGTGTGGTTGCCTCTCATGCGCCCCCTACTGGGGACCAGGCCTGTAACCCAGGCATGTGCCCTGACTGGGAATCAAACTACCGATCCTTTGCTTCATAGTCTGGCACTCAATCCACAGAACCACACCAGCCAGGGCTCTTATTTTTATTTTTTATTTCTGTCTTGTTTTGTTTTTGTCTTGTTTCTGTATTTGCTTTTTTAATGCACTTATTCTCTTTTTCTGGGTTTTACTATTTTGAATGATTTTTTATATTGTTGTAAATTTTAAAATTCAGTGATTTTGAAGATTTACATTGTGTGTTACCTTTGACTTGTGGCTATGCTTGTATTTAAAAATATGCCCTAAGTTTTCTTTTCCAGTTATCAAAATTTAGTGCAATTTCATCCTGGGTCATTTATTCCATATTAGGTAAGGAAGTCATCATGATTTTATTTATATTTCCTTTTAGTAAAATTTGTGTTTTATTCTTTTATGGTTGTAATTTCATTATTTTTTATATTACACCTCTATTTTTCAGGATTTTTTCCTACTTTGCATGTAGTTTCACCTCATTTTTTAATAACCATCTAAACTCAATTTTATTTTTAGGTGGTTTCAGTATCAACTGTTAGTCTTTCTTTTTTTTCTTACCATGTCCTTATTTTTGATTTTAAAATTTGAATTTATCTTTCAATAGAAGCATATACTCAATTAATTTTTTTCAAGATTGTGGATGATACATTTTCCTCAACATGCCTGTGTTTTATCATACTTTTCTGTTTGCTTTATGACTGAATGACATATTGGCTGCATAACATCTTTAGCGCACCAACTTTTTTTCCTTCTAATTTTGTGGTTCGTTTTTTCATTGCCTCTTGGCCTTCCCATTGTAAAAGAATGGTCTGAAGCCAACCCAGTTTTGATTTTTCTGTTAGTAATGTGTTGTCTGGAGGATAGTTTGTTAGATGGTTTGTTTATTCTTATAGGTCCAATATTTTTTTAACTCATTGTGTGTTTTTTTTTTTTTTCAATATTTTACTCCAGGCTTGTTTCAACTTAAGAGTTATCTTTGACAATTGTGTCCATATTTATCTCATCACAAAGTCCTGTTGGTTTGTTAGCTCTTTATCTCTGAAGTTTTTCTTACTCTCCTCTGCTACACTCCATAGTCAAGCCACTGTTATGTCTTACTTCTCACTGTAAGAGCTTCTGGTTTACTTCTTTACAAACGTACACATTTTAACGAGAGAAATTGTTTTTCCCCAAATTCAAATTTGTTCCCCTCATAGATCTACTTAAATCAGCAAAATATCTAACATGGATTTACCACAGAATATTTCAAATTGCAGGTGGGGATCCATGGATGAATCATGAAGCTATGAAATCAATTCGTTAGATCATAAGAGCATTTAAACATCACTATATACATAAAATATACATGTATGAGTATATACATATATACACATACATAAAATATACATAATGCCATAAGTCTAAACAAAAGATTTCACAAACTAGTTAATACTCTTACTTCAAGAAAAACATTCTAGTAGTGTTCTTTTGTAGTCTGTTCTATTTCATGTTTCTTAATGCTTTCATAAAATAGCAAAGTGATTTCTATATATGTATATATGGGTATGTGTACTGGGTTATGATGTAAAAGTATTTCTTATTGAATGTCTTGGTAAAAAAAAAAAAGTGATTGAAGTATCTGACCTACAGGGTCATACATGGTCTAGCTCATCCCTACTTCCTCATTGTGTTGTCATACATGTCCCTCCTGACTCAGCTCCAGTCTCACTGGCCTTCATCCATGCTGTGCTCTCTTTTGCTAAAGGACTTTTCATATGCTAGGGAATCTCCAGTTTCTTAAGTTTCACTGTTTCTCAGACCTCATATGAAACATAACTTCTTAAAGAAAACCTTTTCTGACCTCCTGAATCAAATGTGACATCCCTTATCACATGATCTTATAACACCATCTACTTTCCTGTCCTAGCTGTAATTTTATATTTATTCACATGATTATTTTCCTGTCTCTCCAATTACCCATGAAGGAAAGGATATGGCAGATGTTTCTTTTTGCTTTCTTTATCCTCTGCGTATTCTGTAAAATACAACCTTAATAATTGCTTGCATATATAAGTGAACGTATATTCACACATGGTTTTGTTTTAGTTTGAAAAGATTGTTCTTCACTGTAGTTTTGGTTACTGCTTTGCTTTGTCTCTAACTTCTTGTTTTTTCCTATTTTGCATCTTCCTTGTAAAGATCTAGACTTCTTAGGGTGCACACATTTTTTTGACCAATATTTTACTTATTTTTATTTTTCATTTTTTTATTGTTGTTCAATCATATTGTCCCCATTTCCCCTCCATTACTCTCCCCTGCCCTACCCATCCCCACTTCCCACTTTCAGTCCTCCCCCTACCTCCACTGTTGTCCATGTGTCCTTTATACATGTTCCTTTACTTGACCCCTCCTGTTCTTTCCCCCATTATCCTCCTTCGCCTCTTCTGGTCCCTGTCAGTTCTTTATTTCCATGTCTATGGTTCTATTATGCTCACTTGTTTGTTTTGTTGAATAGGTTCTTCTTAAAGGTGAGATCATATGGTATTTGTCTTTCACTGCCTGGCTTATATCACTTAGCATAATGCTCTCCAGTTCCATCCATGCTGTCGAAAAGGGTAGGAGCTCCTTATTTCTTTCTGCTGCGTAGTATTCCATTGTGTAAATGTACCACAGTTTTTGACCCACTCATTTACTGTCGAGCACTTAGGTTGCTTCCAGCACTTGGCTATTGTAATTGTGCCGCTATGAACATTGGGGTGCATAGGTTCTTTTGAGTTGGTGTTTCAGGGTTCTTAGGGTATAATCCCAACAGTGGAATTGCTGGGTCAAAAAGCAGTTCCATTTTTAGTTTTTTGAGGAAATTCCATACTGTTTTCCACAGTGGCTTCACCAATCTGCATTCCCACCAACAGTGTACTAGGTTTCCTTTTTCTTCACAACCTTGCCAGCACTTGGTCAATATTTTAATACTTACTCTTCTTCTCTGCATTGTGAAATAGCTCCTCAAATCTATTCTTATCTACTGCAAGATTTAAATATATAGATTGTTTTTTTCCCTTGCCTCTACTTCTCACTTACTGTCTATTATTTTCTTACTTGAACCTGTTACATTCTTACCTAATCCTCTTATCTTGTTATCTTTAAATCTCGGTCTATTCATTCCCATTACTTTCTGCTCCTTTATCATATAAACCATATCTCCTTTCATCTTATTGAGGACTCCACACAATTTTCTAAAATTTTCTTCTGGTTTTATCATTACTTGGCTTCAAAAGTTTATCCTTTTAGGACTCAGAAAGATGAGCTTGCACTCATTTGATGTTCAAGGGTCTCCCTTTTTTCCTTTTTCTTCTTTTCATTCTTTTTTGCCAATTTACTGTTTGTGGTACTTACTGTCCACTTGGGAGTTATAGGTTCTCAGACCTCTAGCTATGGGAAATGTGACATTCCAAATACCTAGCCCCAGAGCAGCTGTTTAATGAGGCTCCTTGGAATGAGATGGAATCTTCTTCTGTCTCACAGTCTTTTTCTCCTATGCAAATGATAATTTCTCAGTGTTTCATAGACTTACTGAATGGGAGTATGAAGAGGGATATGGATTGATATTTTGGGTGATTCAGACATGTGGCTGAACATTGACAGAGAAGCCCTGCTCACTTCTCAGGTCGATGGAGAGTGTGCATCTCTGACCTGGGGGTCACGCACGGTGTGTGTTGGAGTCTCCTTTCTGTCTCCTTCGAAGTTGGCAGGTTCATTCTGTTTAATAAACATGATAGATAAATGCTTGTTTCTGAAATCAGCTCCATTGTCTTTGTGATTAGTTAAAACTTTTCATATATAAACTCCACATATTAACTAATCTTAGTTTTTATTGTTCTCTTTTTATGTTTTCATTGATCTTATATGATAAAATTAAAATTGTGATATTGAATTTTCACAGATTGACTACTCTTGCACAGAAATTTTACAAATCGAATAGTCTGAAATTTGAGAAATAAAGTAATTTAGTTTTTGGAATCAGGAAGGAAATTATACTGACAGTCCCTTTAGAATGAGCTGTTTGAAATGGCTTGAGAACCCCCAGCTGAGGAGGTTTTTGGAATCCACAAAATATAAAGAACCAGTTGTGTACTGTGAAGCCAAATCAATGCTAACAAACCCCTGAGTGCTTTTATTTACCCAAATTCCCCAAGGTAATTAAATTTTTGGTGTTTAAAATGACTAGGTTGGCAGAAGGAAACTTTTGGAGGTGATGAATATCCTAATTATCTTGATCGTGGTGGTAGTTTCTTTGATATATGCATTTTTCAAAATGGATTAAATTGTATACATTAAATATATGCAGTCTTTGTGTACATCAATTATACCTCAATAAAGCTGCTAAAATAAATAAAATTTCAAGGTTGTTATATTTTTAATAGTTTTTGGTATGTCTGAACTAATAACAGATTTTTATTTTTTTTAAGATTTTATTTATTTATTTTTAGAGAGAGGGAAAGGGAGGGAGACAGAGAGGGAGAGAAACAGCAATGTATGGTTGCTCCTCACATGGCCCTCACTGGGGACCTGGCCCGCAACCCAGGCATGTGTCCTGACTGGGAATTGAACCGGGACCCTGTGGTTCCCAGCCCACGCTCAATCCACTGAGCTACACCAGCCAGGCAGATTTTTATTTTTATATGTTTGTTTAGAAATAAGTTAGTAATGACTGGGTATATCGGAATTTTTCTGTTTGGATTTTCTCGTTGCTTGTCACGTTTGTTATCCTAATGCTCAGGCTTTGATATCCCAGGGTTGTTTAGTTCTCAATGGATATTTATGCTTCTATCAGTTCTATTTAAAAATTTTTACCAAGGGATGTCATAATTACATTACCCAAGATTAAAAATAAGGAGAGAATCTTACAAGCAGCAAGAGAAAAGGAGACAGTTACCTACAAAGGAATTCCCATAAGACTGTCAGCTGATATCTCAAAAGAGACCTTGCAGGCAAGAAGGGGCTGGAGAGAAGTATACCAAGTAATGAAAGGCAAGGACCTACATCCAAGATTACTCTATCCAGCTAAACTTTCATTTAGAATGGAAGGGCAGATAAAGTGCTTCTCAGATAAGGTCAAGTTAAAGGAGTTCATCATCACCACGCCCTTGTTATATGAAATGTTAAAGGGATTTATCTAAGAAAAAGAAGATAAGAAATATGAACAGTAAAATGACAGCAAGCTCAACAGTTATTAACAACCACACCTAAAACAAAAACAAAAGCAAACTAAGCAAACATATAGAACAAGAACAGAACCACAGAAATGGAGACCACATGGAGGGCTAGCAACAGGGGAGTGGGAGGGGGAGAGTGGGGGAAAGGTACAGAGATTGAGTAGCATACATGGTAGGTAGAGAATAGACAGGGGGAGGTTAAGAATAGTATAGGATATGGAAAAGTCAAAGAACTTACATGTACAACCCATGGACATGAACTAAAGGAGGGGAATGTGGGTGGGAGAGGGTGTGCAGGGCATAGGGGAATAAAGGGGAGAAATAGGACAACTATAATAGCATAATCAATAAAATATATTTTAAAAATGTAAAAAAAATTTTGCTAAGAGCAACAACAATTTTCCAAAGTATTTTTACATATCATTGTCATTAGTTATTGAGCCTTCTCTTCAGATTCATCTTTCAGAAGTAGATATGAACTTTATGAGTCATTGAGTGATTTAAGTAAAAATAAACTTAACAGCTTTAGGGAAGAAACTTAAAGGAAAACGTGAAATTGTGTTTTTCCCTACAGGTAAAACTATTGTTAAATCAAGAACGTAGAACCAATTTTATTTCCCCAGAATAGTTACACTCAAAAATGGTTTAAGCCTATCTTCTATCTGATATGAATATTCAGAAGAAATCCCCCCCAAGACAATTTTGAATAAAGTGCTGTCCATTTTTTTGTTGTTATTCACCTTTAGTGGTAGAAATTATCACTCTACTCTCGTCAGCTTGTGTCTGTTATATTGCTCACCCTAGTAAGTATGTGGTGACAAAATTTCAGTAATGTTGATGATGTTAAGATTAATTTTTAGAAGAAAATCAGTTCATGCCTTAGCACTTGATGATGAGAATACTATGATAGAATGATTTTGAATATTTAATAATGCTTACCGCCTTAAATATATGTGAAATTACATTTAGATTATCACAGAGGTTGTATTTTATGTTATGATAATGAATGAGTTTAACAACCTATGTTCCTTTTTCATCTGACAGTACAGAAAAGGACCTAAGAGAATATGTGCAGAGTGATCAAATAACTTTACATTTCCTGTAGATGAAAATTTAGATGAATCACCAACAAAGCTTATAATACCTTCCGGCAATGTAATATTATCTAATGAATATTTGGCTAATATAATCTTTAGTTATCTATTAAAATGATTCCACACAAAAATAATGTGTCTTGTAAATTAGTATACATTTGACTTATCACATTAGTGTCTTCTGGAAATTAGATTGAGGAGCATATGGTTTTATCATATAAACTCAGTAGCTCTGAAACTCCCTTTGTGAGGTTAATTAAAATTTGGTGTGTCAAATTATTATGTTTCTATTATCCTGAATTTTAAAGGGTCCTGAGAGATTGGACATGGCAGAAATGTTTTATGGACATTTTAGAGATTAAAACATTTTCATTTACTTTCTAAATTGCCATATTGTGAGAAATAATGTTTAGTCACTGAAAAATGTGATGAAGAACATAATTAGGCTCAAAGAATATCCATTTATTTACTTCTTGGGGCTTGGATTATAAAGTCCTACAGTTATTGGGTTATTGATTAAGTCATTACTATTTTTGAGAACTTTTAAAATTGAATTTATTGAGGTGACATTGGTTAATAAAATTATATAGTTTTGAGAGGTACAATTCCATAATACATCATCTATATATTGTGTTGTGTGTTCACCACCCCAAGTTAAGTCTCCTTCCCTGCTTTTGAAGATTTTCAAGTGCTCTTGATTTGGGCTGAGATAAAGCATCATAGCATAGTGCTTTATTGAGAGAATTAATGGGCTTCATATTTCATTGCATCTAAGCAACAGAAAGATTTGAAAATGAGTTAGTTTAGGCATCGATTGATTACAATCTATACATGGAAGACTGAAGTTTAATGAAAATCGATGTGAAGGAGAGAATAACCAACCAGAAACTCCATGAAAAAAACAACAACGTGAGAAATGGGTTGTCTTTGAAGTGCTGTCATATCAGAGTTACAAATGCAGCAAAGTTCCTAATTCAGTATGTGCTCAGAGTTAAAGTAGACAGGACAGTATAGTGTTTAGAGAGTTCAGGAAGCAATACTTACATTACTGACATCACTTTTCTGACCTAGATCTTACATTTTGGTTAGTTTTGAAAGTCTTAAGAGTTTTATTTCTTTAGATTTATGTATTTATGGATTAATCTTCGGCATAAAAGGGATTGAGAATATACTTCTCTATAATGTCCTTTATAGAAAGATGGGGCCTAGAAGATTGAGGATTTGCATTTTGGAAGACCTCATAAAGAGCATTTGAAATTATAAGTAGGTGTAGTTGTCACAGCTCAATGGTATGGAGATTGTAATAATATCATAGATTTAGAGCAGCCTTCATCCTAAAGACCACACTGCGTATCTACCCAATTCTAGCAAAACAATTTTCTTTACAGGAAACTAAATCAGAAAAAAGTGAGGAGTTCAGACAATAATTGATTTCTTCAGAGGTGGTATTATGTTGAAAGCTTGACAATTTTTTTAGGTTAATTGCAAAAGCTGACAATTATGAGAAGGATTCTGATAATATAAACAAAGATCCTATATTATACCTCATCTCAAATCATGTAGATTGTGGACTAGTGTTTGTTTCCCTCTTCTAAGATCAGATTTTTGGAACCATAATTTCATGATCTATTCTTAACCATGGCTTCCCACCCACTTCCTCCTGGTTGAATGAGAAGGCTTAGTGAAGTAAAAAAGATCTGACTCACTGAGAAGCAAATAGACTTGATATTTGGGTCAAAAACAGTCAAAATGCCAAGAAAATTATGTAGCTGATGTCCTAACACAATTTGAGAAATTACTATGAATCTCCTAAAAGGCACAAAGGGTAGAATTTCTCAACAAGTAGAATATTAGTGTCTAGACTGCAGGCTAGACAACTCATAGATAGGAATACTGGAGTTTTCCTTCCCTTTTGAACAAACTGTACCTGAACTTTGAACCAAAGTCCAGAAACGTCCTCATTCTACACCCGAAAGAAGCCAAAACTACTCACCATGAATAGGTATAGCTGCTATCACCTAGTCTCTTGTAAATTTCTATTTCCTAGCTCCTCAAAAATTTTTGAGAGTTAACTCCTCTCAGTCCAGTAATGTTCACCTCAGGGCCCTAAATATTATAGACTTATGTTTTTCACTTCATCAAATTTATTTAGGATGGGTATCAAAAAATCTTTTGGCTCATGGTGCAATTAAGCTTAAGAAGAAATGGGAGCAGTTTGGCTTCTAATGTCAGATGTGGGGCCCATTGATTGTTTACGGTTTTCCCCCTCATTTGATGTAGCATTAATACGTAGTGAAATGCACAAATCTTAACTACATATTCATGAATTTTGACAAATGTGCAAACTCCTGTAACTCAAACCTTTTTATCATCACCCCAGAAACTTCTGATATATCCCTTCCCAATTAGTAAATGCCCTCGCCCACCCTCCAGAGGTAACTTACGTTCTGATTTTTTATTACAAAATAGTCTTGCTGATTCTAGAATTCCATATAATTTAAATAATATAATATATATTCTTCTGTGTAAGCTTTTGTATTAGTTTGCTAGGGCTGCCATACAAATTACCACAGACTGATGGTATAAACAACAGAGATATATTTTCTCACAGTACTGGAGGCTTAACATTCAAAATCAAGATGTTGGCAGATTTTTTTTTATAAGCATACTTTATTGATTATACTATTACAATTGTCTCATTTTCCCCCTTTGTCCCTCTTTACCTGATACCCCACTTCCCTCCAGCATTCCCCCCACCTTAGTTCATGTCCATGGCTCCTACATATAAATTATTTGGCTTCTCCATTTCCCATACCATTCTTAATCTTCCCTGTCTATTTTGTGCCTACCATTTATGCTTCCTATTCCCTGTACCTTTTGCCCCATTCTCCCTCCTTCCCCTTCTCACTGATAACCCTCCATGTGATCTCCATTTCTCTTGTTCTGTTCCTGGTCTAGTTGTTTGCTTAGTTTCTTTTTGTTTTGTTTTGTTTTTTCTTAGGTTCAGTCATTGATAGTTGTGAGTTTGTTGTCATTTTATTGTTCATAGTTTTTGATCTTCTTCTATTTCTTAGGTAAGTCCCTTTAACATTTCATACAATAAGAGTTTGGTGATGATGAACTCCTTTAACTTGATCTTGTCTGGGAAGCACTTTATCTTCCCTTTCATTCTAAATGAAAACTTTGCTGGATAGAGTAATCTTGGATGTAGGTCCTTGCCTTTCATGACTTCAGATACTTCTTTCCAGCCCCTTCTTGCCTGCAAGGTTTCTTTTGAGAAATCAGCGACGGTCTTATGGGAACTCCTTTGTAGGTAACTGTCTCCTTTTCTCTTGCTGCTTTTAAGATTCTCTCCTTATCTTTAATCTTGGTAATATAATTATGATGTACCTCAGTGTGTGTTTCCTTGGGTCCAACTTCTTTGGGACTCTCTGAGCTTCCTGGACTTCCCGAAAGTCTATTTCCTTCACCAGATTGTGGCAGTGATTTCCACACGTGTGTAAACATGCAGTCCTGAGAATTTACACGTTTTGAGCACAGCTCCATGTGATTCCTGTGTGAGCAAGTGTGGATCATGTCTGTGGAATTGGAATTCTCTAATAGGAATTTGGCAAAGATGTATCTTAAAAAATTCTGGCTTGCTGACCCCTGCATATTACTTTAACCTGGTCCTGTCTGCCACTGGATCTGAATTTATGTCCAATGCCTTGCTATGAGTAATCCTACCTGTTCTGCTTAATCCCATGAATAATCAATCCTAGGTAAATGTATGCTAATGCCCCTGATAAAAACCCTGGCTGGGCAAGCCACTGGGCTTTTTCTGGAGATGGGAGGAATCAGCCACATAGCCCCAGTCTCTCTTTCCCTGTGTGTCTCGGTATGAGGTTCATACACGCATTGGGTCACTGTCACCCACGGGTATCGGCAGGTCCGATCTACCCCGTGTCACCAGATTGATGAAGTTCTCTTTCATTATTTTTTCAAATATGGTTTCAATTTCTTGTTCTTCCTCTTCTCCTTCTGTCACCCCTCTGATTTGGATGTTGGAACATTTCAAGTTGTCCTGAAGGTTCCTAAGCCTCTCCTCATTTTTTTGAATTCTTATTTCTTCATTCCATTCTGGTTGAATGTTTATTTCTTCCTTCTGCTCCAAATGGTGGATTGGAGTTCCAGTTTCATTTCCTTCACTGTTGGTTCCTTGTGTATGTTTATTTCACTTTGCATAGGCTTCACTGTTTCCTCTATTTTGTGACCATAGTCAACCATTTCTGTGAGCATTCTGATTACCAGTGTTTTGAACTCAGCATCTGATAGATCGACTCTCTCTTTGTCACTTAGTTCTTTTTCTTTTGATTTGTTCTTTCATTTGGGCTATATTTCTTTGTCTTGGCACACCTGTTACGTTGTAAGCAGCCTTAGGTATTCGCTGGGTTGGGGCAACCCAATTCACTGCATTGTGGCATTGTATGTGGAGGAGGGGTAAGAGAGTGAACAATGCTGGTTGCTGTTGCTTGGCTCTTGCTGGCTTTCAGTCACTTCCCTTACTACCCACAAGCAAATTGGGGCCTTCTGGTGCTGATACCCAAGTGGGTAGGTTTGTGTATGTTCTAGGACCCTGTGGGTCTCTCCAGTGAAATCTCCTGTGAGGTTAGGAGTTTCTCCTACCACTGCAACCCCCACAGGTTTTTACAGCCAGAGGTTTTGAAGCTTTCTTTTCCCATGCTGGAACCCTGGGTTGAGCAGTCTGTTTTGCTTCCCGGTTTTTCTGCACACGAATGTGGGACTACCAGCCATCCTCTTGCCTTGCATCCTCTCTGCCCCTCCTACCAGTCTGGATGAATGTTTCTTCTTTAACTTTTTGGTTGTTGGACTTCCATGCAGTATGATTTTCTGGCAGTTCTAGTTGTTTTTATTTTTAAATTTGGTTGTGTGAGGAGGCAAAATGTATATACCTATGCTTCTATCTTGGCTGGAAGTTCAGATTTGTTTTTTCTTAACCCTCTCTCCTTGGCGTGCATAGTGCATATTCTTGGCCCTCACATGATTGTCTCTCTGTCTCTGTGCTGTCTGTGTCCTATTGACCTGTTCTTATATGGACACCAGCATATTGCATTAAGGCCCACCCATATGACCTCATTGTTAAATACCTTTTAAAGGCCCTATCTCCAAATATAGCCACATATTGAGATACGAGGGGTTAGGAATTCAGTATATAAATTTGAGGGATGGCAGGGGACACAATTCAGCCCATGTTAGCTTTTTTTAATCATCAAAATGTTTCTGAGAGTCATGCATGTTATTTATATCAGTAGGTCATTCTTTTTTATTCCTGGGTAGCATTTCATTATGTGAATAAACCACATTTTTTTTTTAAGATTTTATTTGTTTATTTTCAGAGAAAGGAGAAGGGAGGGAGAAAGAGCAATGTATGGTTGCCTCTCACATGGCCCTCATTGGGGACCTGGCCTGCAACCCAGGCATGTGCCCCAACTGGGAATCGAACCGGGACCCTCTGGTTCCCAGCCCACACTCAATCCACTGAGCTACACTAGCCAGGCGACATTTTTTTTTCTATTAATGGAAAACTGTATTGCTTCTAGTTTTGGGATATTGTAAGTGAAGCAACTTGAACATCATTGTATGTCTCTTTGTGAACATATATTTTCATTATCTTGTTTCAAGATCTAGGAGTGGAATTGCTGGCCATAGGAGTAAATGCATGTTTAATTTCATTGGAAAATTTCAGAAACTTTTCCAAAGCCTGTACCCTTTTACATTCCTGATATAAATTTCTGAGAATTCTGGTTGTTCCAAATTTTATTAATAGTTTGTGTAATTGGTCTTTTACATTTTAGTCATTCATGTTGGTGTGTAGTAGTATCTCATCGTGGCTTTTATTTGCACTTCCTTCAGTGATATAGTATACTTTTTTCATGTGGCACATACAGGGAGGCACCCAAAACACCCAGAGTTATCTCCTGGAAGGCGAGCCCCTTGTAGAATAGGCTTCCATGCTAGGTGAGCCTTCTAGGAAACCACCTGTATCAGTGTACCGGCTGCTGTTGTGAGAAGCTGTGTTTGGCTTCAGTGAATTTTTTTGAAGACTCTTTAATGCGTTTACCCATTTTATGATGGGTGATTTACAAGTGCACCTGCCCACACTGCTCCAACTGTTCAGCAGTTTTAGACCAAAAACGTCATGACCCCCATGGGCACCCTCCCTATTCACCATATCTCACCCCGAGCAACTTTTTTTTTTGTTTCCAAGGATGAAAAAAGTCCTCAAAGAAAAACATTTTGCCAATGTGGAAGAGGTGAAATAAAAAACGGCAGAATCACTAAAAGGCAGCAAAATTGACAAGTTCAAAAACTGTTTTGAATAGTGGTAAAAACATCTTGATAGGTGTATTGTATCAAATGGAGAATACTTCGAAGGTGACTGAAGCTTAAACATGTAAAAATAAATGCACAATTTTTTGTAAATAAATTTCATTTTTTGTGGGGCCTCCCTCCTATATACAATGGAATATTACTGGGCCATTCTCATTTGCTATAAGATATAAAAAATGAAATCTTACCATTTGTGACAGCATGGATGAAGCTAGAGAATATTATGTTAAGTGAAATAAGCCAGTAAGAGAAAGACAAATATATGATTTCACTTATATGTGGAATCTAAAGAACAAAATAAACAAACAAAATAGAAACAGACTCATAGACATAGAAAATAGACTGATGGTTGCCAAAGAGGAGTGGAGATGGGGGACAGGCTGAAAAAAGTAAAGGGATTAAGAAGTACAAATTGAAAGTTACAGAATAGTCACAGGGATGTAAAGTACAGCATAGGTGATATAATCACTAATATTGTAATAACTATGTATGGTGCCAGGTGGGAACTGAAATACCAGGGGTAACACTTTATAAAGTATATATGATGATCTAACCACTATGCTTCCAACTGAAACTAATAGAAAATAATATTAAATGTAAACTATAATTGAAAAATAAAATTTAAAAAGCCATTCCAGAGAAAGAGTAGAAAGAAAAACAAAAATGAGAATACTAGTAAATATAATTTATGGAATACCTATCGTATACTAGGCACAATATATAGAATAATATAAATATAATTTCATTATCTTCATATTAAAATTATTTTATCTTTGTTTTACATCTGGGGAAACTCAAGCTCAGAGAGTTCAACTAACTTGATAAGTGCTTCATGGATGGAGAAGTTCAGTGAGGCTGAGATTTAAATTAAGATAACGAAGATTGTACTTGTAACACTGTCACTTTTTATAGGGTTGGATTGCTATTTAAATGAGATAGTGCTTATTAAAGCGCTTTGCATGACAGCTGACATGTAGTAGGTGTTCAGTTGACAATACCAGCTATTATTAACTTTTGCTTAAATAGCCATTGACATGTAATAGGTAATCCATTGATGTTGCAATTATTAATTTTAGACAATAGTTTTTATCCTGGTATTGAGAAAAGCATGATTTTAATTATTTAACTCAATTTCACCTCCAATTTATTTTAATTTATTTATCCTACAGTAATTTTCATCTCTTATAATGAGCTACATCCCAAACTACAATGCTGTCCCAGATTTAATGAGTAATACAGATTTATAAGGAATAAATCAATTTAAATGTAATTTTAAATTACAATTAATATTTGAGGCAAATATAGATGCTATGGAGGCACCTGAAGGTACTCAATACAATATTGGTAGAATTAGGAAAGGCTTCCAAAACAAATTCTATGATGAATCTGGAAAGAAAAGAAAGCATTAGGTAGATAAAAGGGTAGAGTGTGGGAGAGCAAATGAGAATGACCCAGATACAGGGTACTTTAAGATAGACCAAGACATATCTAGAAGTTAAAAATAATTTTCCCTGGATGGTGTGGCTCAGTGGATTGAGCACTGGTCTTCGATCCAAAGTGTCACCGGTTGGATTCCCAGTGAGGGCACATGCCTGGGTTGCGGGCCAGGTCCCTAGTAGGGGGCACACTAGAGGCAACCACACATTGATGTTTCTCTCCCTTTCTTTCTCTCTTCCTTCTCCTCTGTTGAAAAATAAATAAAATCTTTAAAAAATAATTGAATATAGCTGGGTTGTATATGATTGCCTGTTTTGCTTTTCCATTGCTGTGTAACTAACCACCCGACTTCATGGCTTATTTTAAGCCTTAAACAATAACAGCATTTATTTTACTCATGAATCTGAAGTCCAGTCAGGGTTTAGGGAGAATGCTTGTGTCTGCTCCATTCACTATAGATTTAGTTGGAAGCCTTGGAGTTGTGATCATATGAAAGTTCAGTTACTTACATATCTTGGGTCCTGTATATCCCTCTCTATCTTCACATGGTTTTCCAACATGATATCTCCAGTATGGTAGGTGCATCTCTTGGTTATTCAAGTTCCAAATGTGCAGGTCCTAAGAGACAGAGAGAGGCAGAGGTTTGGCAGAGCCGAGGCTGAATCTGTGCTGACTTTATGACCTAGTACTGGAAGTCACGCAGGCTCACTTCTACATCATTTCATTTATTGGAAGTGAGTCACTAAGGCTGGAACAGATTCAGGGGGAGGCAAATTAGACTTCACCTCTTGAGGGGGAATGGTATGCTTCTGAAACAGCATGAGGAATCAGAATTAATGCCGTTGTCAATTTAGAGCCTATAATCTGCCACAGTGTTTCTGCTTCTCTGTGTTTCATAGGGGAAGGAGAGAAGTGAGAGCAAGGACTGGTTAGAGAGGATTCTAGACAGGTAAGCAGTTATCAGATTATGAGTGATTATTTAGACCACAGTAAGAGAGTTAGACTATTTCTTGAAGGCAATGTAGTATTTTGATGGGTGTGTGCATGACTTAATTAAAGTTTTCTCAAAATTATGTGGGCTGTATTTATGGAAGAAGCAAACATGACAGCAGGAACTACAGTTAGGAAGCTGTTGTAGTAGTCCAATCAAGAAGTTATGCTGCTCTGAACTGAAGAATTTGGAGAGTGGTGGAAGAAAGTTGTGAGGTCTTTAGGAGGGAGAATCATTAGTACTCAAAGACTAACTGGGGCCAGGAGTGACAGGAAGCTTTCTGTCTTATGTGACTATGACAGGCCACATTGGAGAGGCAATGTGGTTACATTTACTAAGATAAGGGACACGGGAGGAGGAACAGATATAGGATGAAGTGGAGAGTAAAAGATAATTTAGTTTTATATGTATTAAGTGGGGGATAACTGTGGTGTGATCTGTTAAGATATCTCATTGGTCATTAATAAAATATGTGGAGCCCAGCAATACAATAAACTTTGACAGTCATCTGTCTATAAATCTAAATTAAAGGACTAGAAGTTGTCGAGGTCGTTTAGAGTTTATAAAAAGTAAAAAGAAAAATGTTCTAGGATAGTACCTGGAGAAACATAGTAAAACATAACAATTTAAGAATAGTTGTAGCCACCTGAATCCCAAACTCTACATGTGTCATCCAAATACTATACAGAAAAAGAAAGTAAGTAAAACCACAAAGACTCATGTGCACAACCTAAGTAGGAGATAAGTACCATCAATTAATTTACATAGAAGAAGGAAACAAACAAACAAATAGTTTCAAAGGCAACTCTGGAGCACACCCCAAAGTAGAGAGATAGAATCTTAATGGAAAGGAGCAGGCACAAAAGAAATAAAAGAATAAGCCACAGAAGAGAGAAGACAATGTTAGTCTTGTTATGATATAATACAGATTTAAAAAAATACCACTGTGGATCAGAACAATAACTCATGAAAATCAAAAGGTACTGGGTCAAAATTACTAAGATGAAAATCTTGATAGAGTCCCACTTGTAGAAAGTTGAAAAAAAATCTGTGGTGAAGAAAACCAGAGAAAATACAGTGGAAAATGATGATCTGAATAAATGAAAGAGATTCATTAAATTAAAAAAAACAAATCAATTCCTGTCATAATATAATATCATTACTAAAGAAATCATAGTTCATTATATCAACAGAAGAGGGTGCTCTTGAACTGAGAAAACTATTAAATCACCAAATGCTTAACACCTGTCTACTTAGAATTATTTCTTTTTGCTAATCAAATAAAATATAAGACATTTAAAATAAACAGAAAATATAAGACATTTAAAATAAACAGAAAAAAACCATAAAGACTACTATAGGAAGTTGAAAAAAACCATAAAGACTACTATAGGAAGTTGGAAAATATGAATCAAAACATGTCTGTTGATGAAAATTATTCTAAAAGAATGAAGTATAGTAATATTGAATTAAATATCATTAAATCCACATTTTCATATATTAAAAAACTGAACCAAATCAGAAACTCAAAAATTCAGTAGGGGGGAAGAAAAATGTTATAAATAAGCAAACCTCAGAAAGAAAAAAAAGGAAAAGACAAAATTATCTCAGGAATGAAGACTAAACTACAAGAAGACTGAGGGGACAGAATTGATGAAAAACATAAGGGGTATTGAGGAATAAAATAATCAAGAGCATGAAAGTAAAATAGAAAAACAGTCAGAGAAAGTGATAGAAAACAGGCAAAGATGATCTCACATACATATAATTGGAGTCCTTGAATAAAAAAATAGTAATGGAATAGAAATATTATTTAAAGTTACTGTATAATTTTAAAAAATCTCCAAATTGTCAGCTTAGAGACATAGCCTAGTAAAACTCTTAGGCTTTAATGATAAAGACAAAAAACAAAAACAAAACCTCTGGACCTTCAGGCAAAGAGACCAAGTAACTTACAATGGAATGAAGTCAAATTAAAATCTGAGTTTATGAAAGCAAGACAACTTTGGAGGAAAATTTTTTAGAAAATGAGAACAAAGTGAGTCAAATATTTTATACCTAGACAAGTTGTCCTTCAAGTACCAAGGCTATATTAACACAGTTTTGAAAATGTGAGAACTCAAGGAGTACTGTACTCACAAATGTAACTGAGGGATGAGTTTTATCCAACCCAGTGAAGACTGGAGAAAACTTAGAAAATGAACTCATGGTATATATTGAATATATTTCAATGTGGATCTAAGATTAAAACAAAGGGTAGAGAAGGAATGTGTAAGTATTATATGTCCTTTTTTGAAATTTAAAATATTTGTTTTTTAATATTTAAAATCATTTTATTGTTGTTCAAGAGCAGTTGTCTGCATTTACCTCTGACCCCTTCCATCCCCACCTCCCTCCCCTGCTTCCACCCCCCTTGGTTTTGTCCATGTGTCCTTTATAGTTGTTCCTGAAAAGCCTTCCCCCTTTCTCCACCTCTATAAAATAGAAATAAGCAACCCCTCACAAAAACGATAGGGGAATTTGAGAGATAAGGTAGAGTAGAATCAACTCATAGCTGTACAGATAAAATGTGCTCCCAAAATATATTATTTAGAGTTGACAAATTTAATAGTAGGAACCTTAGAAAGGGTAAAGCAGACTTTAAAAATAAACACACAAAAGACAGAAAATAATATAACCACTAAAAGAAAGGGAAAACCTTTTAGATACCAAAAAACACAATTAAAAAAGGCAAAGAAATATTACATAGAGAAAAAAAAAACACAGGAAGTATAACTAATACTCATGGTGTAATATATATATTAGACTTGAGTCAGAATGTATGAAGTGGATAAAACAAGGTAAAAGATATATAATATGCTAACATTTATAAAAAATGAATAGAGTTATGCAATTTTTTTCAAAAAAGAAATATAAGAAAGATGTGCCAAAACTTAATGAAAATAGTTACCCATTAGGAGGCAGTGGGTGGTAATGGGATGGATAGATAGAGTGGAAGTGAGACTTCTTTGAGTTTATCTTTTAATTTGTATCAAAGTTAGTACAAATACAAAAAGTAAAACAAAAATTTTAAAAATAAAGAAAATAAGCCCGGCTGGTGTAGCTCAGTGGATTGAGCGCGGGCTCGGAACCAGAGGGTCCCGGTTCGATTCCCAGTTGGGACACATGCCTCGGTTATGGGCCAGGTCCCCAATGAGGGCCATGTGAGAGGCAACCATACTTTGCTCTTTCTCTCTCCCTTCACCTCTCTCTGAAAATAAATAAACAAAATCTTAAAAAAAATAAAGAAAATAAACCCTAAAATTGAATACAAGCAGAAATAGTCGTTTTGTCAAAGTGATATTGTAATCATACACATAAAAAGAATTGATTCCAGTAATTTGAACACAGTGATCTAACTATACACTTTCAATTACATATATTCTACAGACAAAATGAGTTGCAAAAAAATACTGAAGTTCACATGGTAAAGCTGTTGGTGATGAGATTGTAGCAATCTAAAATTATTCATATATATCAGGCCGGCTGGTGTAGCTCAGTGGATTGAGTGTGGGCTGGGAACCAGAGGGTCCCGGTTCGATTCCCAGTTGGGGCACATGCCTGGGTTGTGGGCCAGGTCCTCAGTGAGGACCATGTGAGAGGCAACCATACATTGCTCTTTCTCCCTCCCTTCTCCTCTCTCTGAAAATAAATAAATAAAATCTTTTAAAAAATAAATAAATAAATAAAATTATTCATATATATTGTATGATGAAACAAATGATTAAGTATATTACTATTGTTAGAGACCAGAGTTCTCTGTACTAATATGGAATGTAGAAAGGCAAAGAAATACCTTGGGGTGTTGGAATAAATTGGAGGAATATATGAGGTCGATGAAGAAAAGTATCTTTTTTAATTGTGAAAGGCTTGAGTATATCTAAAGCAGGTGGGAAAAAAGCAATGACGGGAAAGGATTAAAATATAATAAAAAGAGACAGAGTTAGTTCTTGAGGTTGTGAGAAGACTGAGATCCTGCATTCAGGTGGATGCATTAACCTTAAATGGGAGAATGAATAAATTAAATGGCAGGAAGATCAAGGACTTTTTTGAATAATGGTTTTTATTGTCTCTGTGAAGCAGAAGATGACATCATATGCTAAAATGACTGGGGTGATGTGGTGGGATAACAGAGAGGATTTTTAAATCCACTATGAAGAGACTTAACTGGATTAGCATGGAAGGACTGCCAGACAGCAATGGGGATCTGTTGAGGTGAAAACCACCATTTTGAATTGGCAGCAGCGGATGCGTTTTCAGGATTTTCTTCAGCTGTGTTCTTCAGACTTAGAATATAGACAGGGTAGACACATAAATTGATCCAAGATTGGGGTTTTCTTTTTCTTAGTCCAGAAGAACAGTAAGTTAATGTTATTGCATTGAGAATATTGGCAAGAAAATGCTGAGGTACTGAACCGTGGATTCTGAGATGAGTAGAGGACGCAAAGACAGGAAATGAAGGTAAGGAGAAAGTGGAGTCATCAAGTGGTTGGAGATCTCAATGAATACACAGAACATTCACTGAGGAATCACTAAATGAAAGAGCTGGAGGGGAAGGGTAAAAAATTGTGGTCAGAGAATAAAATAATTGAATTCAGGTTTTCAGAGATGGAGCAGTGATGCCACAGGGCAGGTTTGCCCATCACAAAGGGCAGCCGAAATTAAGTGGAGAAGGTGACTAAAGATGAGAAGGTCAAGAAATTGTGAAATGTACATATTGCATGGACAGGATGTTGCCCAGAACGATGTCAGGAAGTTCATGGAGAGGAAGACCATATGCTAAAGAGTTTAAGGAATATGAGGAAATTTTCCATGAAATCAGAGTCATTCTGAGTACAAGGGGAGGGTAGAATATGGTATGGCTTGAAAAACTTAGATCTCCAAGGGAAGGAGGATGTGGCGTGAGGACTGGTTTGAAACACCACTGGATGTGGAGGACTTGAGCTCTGTTTTTTTGTTCTGAGATACCAAGGGTGTAGAGAGCCATATTCTCCACTTTAGGAGACTTCTGGGGAAGCAGCGAGTGCCCTAAGGGGTGGCATGAGGCTTTCATTAAGGCAAAAAGATGAAGTGAGTTTAATGATAGGGCCAAGGACTGAGGGCTCCAGGAAGCATAATGAAAGTTTTGAAAGTGGGAGATTGGTTAGATGTTGGGGTCAGAAGGCAGACACAGAGCACTGGCATGATGCGCATGTCCAATCGGTTGCTTCAGACGGGAAGCACTACAGGTTACTTGGTGTTCTCCAACCACGCATGGCTACTTAACAACTGCTGTGGGAGGAAAGGCCCACTACAACCTGTAAGAATTAACGGTAGCACTGTTCAGTCACACTGTGTCGACATGCCTCCTTTTACGATGAGTTTACTTTACTGCAAAATAAAATTTTATTTTCCCAATAAAACATTTAAAAATAGCAAATACTATAAAAACCACTTTGAACATTAAAATGGAATTTACTATAAAATCTAAGCTGGTAACAGTTTCTAAAGTACTATCTATGGGCATGTGAGTTTATTTCAAAATTAACATCACCAGTGAAATTAAATGGACTCTGACTTGAAAAAATGGATTTCCAGAAAGTGAATCATAAAGTTGAAACTCAATTTCGTAGTAATGAAAGACCCCAGACTTCCTAGAAATCTATAAAGCTACAACTACGAAACTCAAAAACAAATAAGTCTCTTAGGAAATGTGGCTATAGTGTTAAAAAAAAACCCAGAAAAGTAATGAAGGCACTGAGAGAAAATTTTGGGTAAAATAAACGTTTGAATGATTTATTGTGCTACATAAGTCAGATTGGGAAAAAAGAAATTGTATTCTGTGATAAATACATAAATACATAGGTAACATGTATAGTTTACCCTTGAACAACACAGGTTTGAATTTTGCTGGTCAACTTATACATGGATCTTTTTTCTATAAATATTATAATTGTATTTTTTTCTTCCTTGTGCTTTCTTAATAGCATTTTTTCCTCTAGTTTACTTTATTGTAAGAATATAGTGTACATACAAAATATGTGTTCATTGACTGATTATGTTATCATTAAGGCTTCCAGTCAAGAGCAGGCTATTAACAGTAAAGTTTTTGTGGAGTCAAAAGTTATATGTAGATTTTTGGCTATGTGGGAGGGTTGGCACCACTAACACCCATGGTGTTCAAGGGCCAACTGTATGTCTCAGTATATACATGAACACATATATGCATATGTATCAAATGCATATCCCATATGTACAAAAGCAATTATATATGTATATATGCACATGCATGTGTTATGTAATACATGTATATGTATTAAAACTTATGTATGTTTTATATGTGTATATAAAATTGCTATTAGAAAGACCAGGCTTTGGCACATGGCAGAGGTAGCCAAGAATCCTCTCAGAAATTAGGAAAAAGACCCTATTCTTATACAGAGGATTTATTAAAAGCTCTTTATGAACATTTATCTTTAGTAACATCTCCTCACATTATAGAAATATCAAATAATTTAAATTTTTAACTCCAAAGCTTTTTTTCTTTATAATACTCTGGGACGATATGAAAATTTTGTGCTCTTGAAAGTAGTTTTCTTAGAGGATAAAAATTAAATCATATCAATCCTATATTATATTTATGAATTTAATATATACATATAAAAATATAAAGGTTATGCTCTGGCTGGTGTGGTTCAATGGATTGAGTGCTGGACTGCGAACCAAAGGGTCGCCAGTTTGATTCCTAGTCAGGGCACGTGCCTGGGCTGTGGGCCATGTCCTCAGTTGGGGGTGTGCAAGAGGCAACCACACATTGATTTCTCTCCCTTTTTTTCTCCCTCCTTTATCTCCTCTCTAAAACATAGGTAAATAAAATCTTTAAAAAATAAGAACATAAGAGGTTCTTTAATCTTACACACTTTTTGTATTCATCATAAACAAAATCTTATCAAACTCATTAGTACATGCTCTTTTTTTCTCACCTCACCCTTTCAGCAGTTTTCAAGTGCCTGCACTGTGCCAAACAGTGTTCTAGGAATGACATGGGAACCTCATCTTAAATGCTGATAGTACAAGAAGGTGATTTAGGGTCTTTGTGAAAGATGTCTCTCCTGAGTTCCAGACCCGCAGACAATTGTCCTCACAGACTTGCCCGCTTGGAGCCTCCCCAGGCTCCTCAGACTCGCTCTGCCTAAAAGTGAGCTCAGTGCTCTCTCTATAACAGATGGTTCCTTCCTACCAGGGAATCCCGATTCTTAACTTGTATTCCTCCTTTACCTGCCAAAAAGCTCTTAAAAATGTAAAGTTGACCATAATACTCCTGAAATTCTCCACAGCTCCTTTGCCTACAGCAATATTTTACAAAAATCTCTTTTTTTCTCCCTAAAATCCTAAAATCTTTTTTTCTAAAAAAAGACCAAGCATGGAGGAAAGGGAGCATAAGCTAAAATGACCATAAGCGTGACATCTTTTCAAAACCTATGATTTCCCTTTATAATTCATAAAAGTTCTGCATATTAATGAAAAATTTATCTTTATCTCTTCCCACAAAATTGTTTTAAAAGTCTTAGCTTTTAATATTTTCTTACCCATTCAGTAGAATTTTCCCTTCTAGATCCTTGAGTACGATTTATTCACTGGGCAAATGGGCACATATCTTCTGGCGTCATGTGCCCCTGACACACACAGCCTACTTGGAGATGCACAGATCTGGAGGATAAAGCTCAGTCCTCCCTGTAGAAAATTTGTGAGGTGGCATTATAGCAAGTGCCTGGTAACTTGGGCTCTGGAATTTAATTGCTTATTTGAATCTCAGTTCTGTTGTTAGTTGCATGATCTTGGGCAAGTTATTTAATCCTTTTGATTTCATAAAGTACGTATTATAATAGTGTTTATTTTGGGATTGTTATTAGGATTATTAGAGCCCATCCTGGTGTCTGGTCCACAGTAACTGCACCATATATATTTATTTATCTCTTGTCAGAGCTCCAACAAACAACTTGCCATTTATTGTATATGTGATGATATTTCATGTTGGTTTGCCTTTGGTCTAGAATATTCTACTCCCATAATATTGTATGACTATGAAAGGAATGGGGGCAGAAACATGTTCTGCTAACTTCTCTAAAGGGGAAAAAACCCAACAATCCTACATTTGTTGAAAACATGACAGATATAAAGTATTTACATTTATTATGAGGATAGTGAAAAATAAATCATCTTTGTTAATGTGATAGTGTAAACGTCACCTACTCTTTCTCAAAATAAAAATCAAACTGTGAGCATTTCCTCTTGGGAGATGTTGAACAAGTGTGGTGATCAAAGTATTTGACAATAGAATCCAGGATGACAAATGTAAGCTCGTGGACTGACACACTCCCTGTGTTCTTCTCTGCCTCCTCCAGCCTTACTCAGCTATTGAATTTCTGCTTTGCTCTTTCCTTTTCTTCTCTTTTCTATCTTTTTATTGTTGAATGCCTACCTTGCTTTTTTTTTTTTTCCCAAACAGCTCAACTATTCATGCATCACCTGCTTCCTGGAGCCCTCACTGACTTTGTAAGATAACACTGCATTGAAATAAATCGCCCATTAAGACCTGTCAACTTGAGGAAATTTCTGCTTAGCTAAATAATGTTGGCATTTCCAGACTGTGAACCTTAATGCTCATGCCTCTTTATAACTCCAATTAGGGAGACTGCATTCCAAGTGCACACTAAATCTTAGGGCCCCATCAGGCTCAATCTCTGTAAAGAATCACACATACGGAAGCCTGGTCTGGCAGGCTAAAAATGATTTTGAAATATACTCTAACTTTACATTTCTCCCTCAACCAAACAGCAAAGGGAATTCAACTCAACTTCACAACAACTATACTCAATTATTTTCTCCATTTTCTGTTTTGTTATGCTCCACGTTGTAAAGTCTTACGTTTCAGAGTTTCATATATACTGGTCTCCAAAATGCCCTCTTCAGCTTTAGTTCCATGGGATGTTTCTTTTCATCCTACACATCATTCTTGCTCTTTAAGTAGTCTGCTTTAGCCTCTTCATCCCTTAATCCCCATGCTTCCATTTCCTGTCTCTACTTTCTTCCTATTGTTCTAATTTGTATCTCAAAGGTCAAACATCAAATTAGCAAATACTCTCTAACTTTTAGTTGTAAAGAAGACACATGCAACTAGAGCAATTGTATGTTGGAGGGGTATTAAAAATCTGGTCCCTATCAACACATTCATTTGTTTGCCCCTTCCCTGAACTGGGGGCATCTCAAATAAAGAATTGTGAAAAAAATAAACTTGGTTTAACCTGTAACACAACCAAGACTATAAATAAGCTTTTAAGATTCCTGTTGACACTGTAAGCTTCCTTTTTCATAAATCGTTTGTTGTGATATTAATTGACCAGAGTGATCTAAGAAAGTCTTCTTCTCCATCTGTCTTGATGCCTGTGTCTATTGTATGTCTGATCATAGGTTACCATATGAAGACCTAAAATCATTTTAGTTGATGCCTTGCCCAAACTTTGTAAAAAGTTTGAATTATGAGCTCAACTTTAGCTTCTTTTGAATTCTGGGTTTGATAAAATTCAAAAAGTAGAAAACCCTGTATGAAGAAATACATTACTACAGATATAGATGCAAAAGGACAAGGTCAATTCCTGCTGTATGCTTCTCCCTGGGCTCTTCCTCCACCTCCAGTACTGCCGGAGAGACCTTGTCCCTTCCCTTCTGCTGTTGTCTTTGTGACTGCAGTTCTTTTATATTTGCTTGTTGGAGATCACCAAGAGGAAATAAGTATGTGGTGTTGTATAGTGAGAGCATTACAAACACATTTGATTATTTAATCAGATGTGGCCAAAATTTCTCAGCCATCTTCAAGCTGAGGCATTATTTAGTGATTTAGTTTAATTCCATACACACACACACACATATATATACACACACACACACACACATATATGTATATATGTGTATCTCAAAAGATCAAGTAATTATATATATGTATATATGTATATATTCAGTGCATTAGTGGAATAGGAAAAAAAAGTGAGCTCCTCGAGGAGAGGAACTCTGTTTGATTTTTCTTTATATTTCCAACTGATAGTCTAGAGCTTGGCCCACAGCTGCTGCTCAATAAATGCTTACTGAGTGAAAGAGTAAATTAAACTTAATCTTACCCTCATGGAGAAAATAATATCATACTGAACAGAGTGGAACTGGTGTATACAATAATAGAGGTGGAGTTACAGTGCTGATGGGAGTGAAGAGTAGGAGGAGATTATTGGTTGGTATGAAAAATGTTGTTTAACTTCCCATATAATACCCAAGTTCAACAGCAGCACTCATAAAATGAAAAGCCCTATAATATATTTATCTGCCAAAATTTTGATTGCAGGTTTCTGTTCACAGAGGAAAACTAAAATTAGAAAGAAACTGCATGGGTTTTGATATGAAGGAAGAATATAGTTTTTACAACATACTTACAGGAAAAACCAAACCCAAAGGACAGGCACAACCTCCATTCTCCTAAGACACTGGGTGGAGGAAGTTTAACTAAATGAGGTTCTCATGTCGATTATAATGTAGTGGCAGGGAGCGGAACAGGGCTGAGTGAGATGACATATGAAAGGGAGAGAAATGATGAAACCTGACAACTCTTTTGTCCAGAAGAAATGCCTTTAGTTTTCACTTGAAGACTTGCAAATTACCTCCACAGAAGGTATTTAATCCATATTTAATGTAGTGAAACAGACAAAAGTAGTTCTACTGTCTCAAAATCAATCTCTCTCCTCCTTAAACCCACTCCTTTGGTCATTCATTTAGATTCTTTGGTGAATCAGACCTTACTTTGGTGCATCCATATATGGGAGGAACTTTGGACTTTAGAACAGGTCTCTGAGAGAAGTGGGAACCATTCTAATCCATTCTGATGAATTAAAGCAGGCTTTCCTAGGTCTAGCAATCCAATTGCTTTATGTGTTGAAACAGTTTCATAGTTTTATTGTACTCACAGGACCCATGCTGAATCACAGTGACAACATTATGAATTTTACTTCACTGTGCTCAACTTTTACATCCAGAGTGGCATCAACAGGGAGATTTACTTTGCTTCTTTATAATAGACCTGTACAATTAATCATCCAAGATAAAGCATTAACCTTAGGCTTAAAAAAACAATTTTTAGATTACTGAGAAAAAAGTTTAATGAGACTTTTAATAATTCTTGAATGCATCTTAAGCAGAAAACAAAGATTTCTCCCCAGGCTTAAGCTAAATGTGTCAGCTCTGGAATGAGCTGGCTTCTTAGTTTTTGCTCTAGCCTTTGGATGTTGAAATCCAGATTCAGAATTGATAGAAAGAGGTTGCATCTCTTCCACCTACCATCTCTAAAACATGCTTCTCTAATTCTTGGCCAAAACTCTCATCTTCAAGTTCATTGTTAAATTGAATAAACTGTCTGAAATCCGGTGGGAGTAGGAAAGTGGATATTCTGGCTACATAGTCTGGTTAATAAGCAAACACACACATGTGGGCCGTCAAGTTACACATAGTAGAATGCAGTTTGGCATTTGTTTGGTTCAGAACTGTTGCTATCTTTTGTTTTGATGGTGACAACTCGGGCTTTTCTTTGTGGCCAGCCTTCACCAAACTGCCATTTCTTGAACATAAATTACACTATTATACTTCTTTCCTTTGTACCTGTTTGTTCTTTGTCCAGAATTATTTTTTCACTTTCAGTTTAGAATTGACCTCTCCTGCAAAGCCCTTAATTCCCTCACTAGAATCTCTCCTAATCAACCAGTTGCTCTTTTATACTCCCATAACATTTTTGTAACTATATTTTATTGTGATAAAATACAAAGTTTGCTGTATTAACCACATTTAAATGTACAATTGAGTGACATTAAGCATGCTCAAGCTGCTGTGCCAACATCCCTACCATCCACCTCCAACACTTTTTCATCTTCCTATACTAGAACTTCATACCCACTAAATAACTCTCCATTCTTCTCGTTTCCTAGCCTTCGTCAACCCTCTACTTTTTATCTCTATAAACTTGCCTACTTTAGGTACCACGTATAAGTTGAATCATACACTATTTGTCCTTTTGTGATGGGCTAATTTCACGTAACATAATGTCCTCAAGGTCCATCCATGCTGTAGATATGTCAGAATTTTCTTCCACTTTAAGGTATTTCTGAATAGATCACATTTTTGCTTATCCATTGATTCTTCATGGCCATGTTGATTGCGTTTATGTTTTGGCTGTTGTGAATAAGGATGCTGATATACAAATATCTGTTCAAGTCTCTGCTTTCAGTTCTTTAGGATATGTACTCAGAAGTGGTATTGCTGGATCATATGATAATTCTATTTTTAATTTTTTGAGGGATTGCCATACTGTTTTCTATAGTGGCTGCACCATTTCACACTCCCACTAGCAATGCATAGGATTTCAATTTCTCCACATCCTTGATAATATTTATCATTTTCTGTTTATTGATAATAGACATTCTAATTTGTGTGAAGTAGCATCTTGTTAGTTTGGTTGATTTGAATTTCCTTAATGGTTAGTGATGTTGAATACCTTTTCCTTTGTTTATTGGCTATTTGTATATCTTCTTTGGAGAAATGTCTGTTCAAGTTCTTGGCCTGTGTTTTAATTAGATTGTTTGTGTGTTGAGTTGTGAAGACTTTTTACATATTCTGGATACATGATCTACAAATATCTTCTCCCATTATGTGGGTTGTATTTTCATTTTGTTGATAGTATACTTTGATACACAAAAGTCTTTATTTTGTTACAGTCCAATTTATCTATTTTTTTCTTTTGTAGTGTGTGCTCTTAGTGCCATATCAAGAAATCATGAACAAATCTAATGGTATGAAACCTTTCCCCTATATTTTCTTCTAAAAGTTTTATAACTTTAGCTCTTATATTCAGTTCTTTGATCCATTTAAAGTTATTTTTGCATGTGGTAGAAGGTAAGGATCCAGCTTCGTTTTTTGGTCTATGGATAATCAGTTTCCCCAGCACCGTTTGTTAAAAACTCCCATAACCATTTTGCACCTGTACTTATGAGTATGCACTTCCCTGTCTGGAGTGATGTGCTTATAAATTGGCTCTCATGCAGGAGTAGGGGGTGGAGTGGTGGGAAGGTTTGATTTTGAATGCTTGCTGATTTCTCTTGTGTATATACTCTCACCATCGCCAAATATAGGCTACTAACATATCACTAAACATAGAGTTAGGAAGATACTACATAAGGGGTAGAGGCCTGGAATTATTATACTTTGTATTTCTAGCAGGAATATATTAAATACTAAAATTTCACTGTTAAGTTTCAATTTAACGAATAACTTTGAGTGCCTTCTATGCTCCTGGTGATTGTGCTAAGTACTGAGTACATAATGGTAGAAAAAGCGTACATGGTCCCTACCTTCATGCATCAATCAATTTAGTGAAAGGAGAAATAACACAGAAGGAAACCTAAAAATAAGGAATAATTACCCATCATAATAAATAAGATGAAGGTAATAAATAGGGTATAGAATTGCTTAAATAGTGCTCTTCAAAGAGGTGAAGGAATCGAAAAAAGAAAAAAAAGCAGGCATTGTGCTTCTGTGCATGGAGAGAAGGAACTTATTATGCAAAGTGCCAGGGAAGAGCACTTGGGAAGGGGAAACAGCAGGTACAACGGCCTTTCGGCAAATGATCAGAGTCTTTGAGAGGAGCTTAAAGGAGGCCCGTGTGGCTAGAATGGAGGAGGAGGGGAGGGTGGCCCGTGATGCAGCTGGGGATGTTGGTGAGGGCCAGATCATGCGTGACCTTGAAGGCCACTGTCGGGTACTATGATTTTATTCAAAGTGTAATGAAACACTACTTTTGGGTGCTAGAAACCCAAGTAGAAAGTAGGTATAATTTGATTTTTTAAATGGGTTTTTAAGGCTGTGCATATAGAGTGTATTAGTTGAAAGCTATTGCTGAAGTGGGGGCACAGTACAGAAGTTTTTGTAGTGCTGCCGGTGAGATTCGGGTATGGGAGGGGAGATAGAGAAATGGGCAGATTTGAGACTTTATTTTAGTGATAAAACAGAGAGGACTTGATGATTGATTAGACATCATAAATTAGGTGGTTAAAGTGTCTTTTAGTCAGTAACTTTGGAAAAAGAGATAGTTCATTCTTTTTAAGAAGCAGTGTGCTCAGCACAGAGCTAGGCCCTCTGAGTGATACAAAAGGGGTAGATGACAGTTTTTATACACACAAATTCACACTGTAGTGTCACCAAGACATAAAATTATAGTAACCTGAATACATATAGTCATAAATTAATGCCCTATTTGAGGTTGAGGATATAAATGTAAAAAGAATTCTTAAAATGAAGATACTATGGGTTGATTAGGGATAAATGTTTCATGGGAAAATGAAGTCTGAAGAAAATACAAGACTTAGACGGGTGGACAAGAAAAGCCAGTGACCCTGACAAGCATGGGCAGCTAGAAACCATAGAATCTGTCCGGAGAGTTACATGTGAGGGGGGCAGGAAGACGCTGGCCCAGCTTCAAAGATGCTGTGTAGAGATTAGTGGAGGGTTGATGGGACCTGGTATCAATGTCATCAGAGCTTTTGGTGTTTAACAATTTACAAAGTGATTTCCTTTGATTGATTTCATTCAAGGTCTCACCAAGAAATAGGTAGGTAAACAGGATTATTCCTTTATTTTATAGATTGAAGATGGAGTATTTAAATGTTGATGTCTTATACCCAAGTTTATGTGACCAGAGGTTGTATTAGAACTGAAACCCAAATCCTCTCATTTTCTTAGCTCTTCTCTTTTTACTACAAAACTTAGTGGCTGATCAAGATTAGTGGTTTAAGAGTGTATTATTATTATCTATTTTAGAGGATAAATGTGGATGATTTTTTAGAAAAGAAACTATAATTTCATTCAAAAGTGAAAGCCGTGTGAATGTTGGGTATAAGACGGATTGACCTATTTACTTTTAGGGCCGTGTGGAAATATCATTCTTCCCCTGCCCCGACCCACCCAACACTATTTGAATGCCTGAAAGCTAGAGGCCAGTGTTTCTAAGTTAAGAAGACTTTAACATCTTATTCTGACCTGGTCCTTTAAGTTATTTATAAAACCACTATTAAGGAAACAAAACAAACCTTGTCATAGAGATTTCCTTCTGAATTAACTGCATTTTGTCCTTCTAGTCAAGCAAAAATAGGTCCCTGTCGGTGATGTTCAGCCTTAGGAGACCTCACCAGAATGACTAAATGGCCAAAATATGATTTTCATATGACTTCCTGATTGTCTCAATTCTCATCTCATTTTAACTACATGGCAGTTTTCATGAAGATTCTGAAAGCACTTACGGGTATGAGTCTTTTCAAGAAGGTGGTTATAACCAAATTTTAGAGGAGTGAAACTACATATTACAGATCTCTAATAGATTTAAATCTCTGTACTTTCTCTATGGAGTCTTAGCGAATCCCAGTTTTTTAAATTCTGAATTTCTTAATTGGGTATAATAGTCTATCATGGAATAGCATTTTTTATGTGAACTCATATGGGTGCTTGTATATTGTGTGCCCATATATATGAGAATGATGCTTGCTTCTTTTAAATTTAACAACATTTGTTAAAGAATCACTAGGAGCAAACCCTATAAACACAGACACAGAAAACTCTAAGCCCAGCACAGAATGTAACAAGTACAGTAATCATGAGAGATAGAGAGCTATGAAAAATTGAAAAGGTAAGAAAGTCCCTGAAGTTGAAAAGGATACTTTAGACATTCAAGCAACATCTAGAAAAATGGTTAAGATTTTTCCAGGTAAAGACAGAGGTAGGACATGCCCTGCAGGGAACAGTGAAGACTAAGGCACATGTGTGAGAAAGGGATAAGTGTATTCTGAGAGCCAGGAGCAATCAAATGACTACAGATTCCTTGAGTACAGGTTGGATAGTGGAAAGAAATGTTAGTAAAACATTTAGATCATATTTTAAAAAGTAAATAATTCATAATGTGTTATGAAACCATCAAAATACATAGAATAGCTGAGTGACAAAAATCACAGTAGCTTTGATATATAGATGGGAGTAGAGCAGGGAAAACCAGTTGCTATGGGATTGACTAAGAGAACTCTAAGAATTCATGTTAGCAATAACAAGACCTAATCAAGAACAACGGAAGCTAAAAGCAAAGCAGGACAGGGCATGACAGGTATTTTTAGTGACAGTGATGCATAGTTGACTCATGGTCAGCTGCGGTTATTTCTGCCCTAAGTACATTCAGTCAGGCATTTTTACCTTTTATCAGTGCAGTGTGTTTTCTCCTTGAGTGTACTTTTCTAATCTGGTTGCCATCCTATATGACATAAAAGTTGTAAGAAGCAGAGGCAGAACAACTTCAGTATTTTCCTCTGCTCACTGGGCTAATTTTGCTATATTTGCTTCCTCTTTGACTTGTAGAATGTTCTGAAGATGGAAAAAGGGACAGTCTTAACCAGCAAAGGGCTATCCTTTGGTTGAGATTATATAGACAGAAAGGATTTATTTGTGTAAAAAGTATAGCCCTAACATCAGGGCAAGATGTTCTGACGAACATAATGAGTTTAGAGAAAGTTTCAGAAATATCTTCCAAGACTCTATCTTCCCCTCTTTCCCAAGTCTTGTGCCTCTAAACCTACTTCAAGGTCCAGCACACCCTTTTCCAGGATCTTCATGAGCTATTTAGACCAATACTCGGTTGCTCAGCTTTAAGCCAACAGTCAGCTCAGCCAGTACTGACCTGAGTTCAGCTTGGAAATCTGTTCCTACCTTCATCTTTGTTTTCAAGGCTCTAGTAACCTTTCTCGTATTCCCCTTGGCTTTGAACTCTGCCTTATGCTTGTCTGTTCTCCAGAGTCCTTGACTTTTAATGTAAATCCAGATCCTGACACATGACTTGATGAGTAACCTACCTGCATAGCTACTAGTATCGTCCACCCCACTTTTGCCCCCCTCTTAAGATGCCCTGCTGTTATCTTCTTGACCTGCTTCTCCTGTTGCTTGAATTGAGTGAAAATGCCATATTCTTCAAGCCACCACATGGGAGCTTCCAGTTGTAACTCCTCTGTCACTCTGCCTAGAGAAGAATGGGTGTTTTTGAAACCTGAGCCACTCAAAGGACAGCTCTGATGTTATTGGCTTTCTCTGATGATTCCTGAGTTGAAACAGAGAAAATAAAGTTTTAAGAAGTCAGGCCTAAATGAGAAGCTATGGAGGTGAGGCAGTGCTGTGTGAGAGAAGGGAAATATGCAAATTTTGCCTACTATAATCTGCTAATATTTCTTTTTCCTTTGTTCACTTTTCTTAACATAGGGAGTTCAACCTTCAATCAATTCTCTGGATATGAAATGAATTACAGATAATTTTTGTGGTTTTTCTTTTACTTTATAAAAATAAAATATGGGTATATTTTTATAGTAATATGATGTGCAGCTCTTATCTATGTATTTTCCTGACGTAGGATTGAAAAAAAAAGAGATTCATTTACTAAAATGGTAAAAGGAGGCATGGGGAGGGATGGATGGCACTGTTTATGTGGATGTGATGTAATTATCATGAGTTTCTGCATATTCAACTCAATTTTCCATGATCAAATAGGCATGTAAGAGTGTTACATCTTTTACGCTAGTTATGCAAATTGTTTGCACTATATATAGAGGTAATGATTCTATATGTGGTATGTGTGTATATCTACTAGTGTTATTTTTAAGAAAAAATATTTATTTGGAGCAGACTAGTCAAATACTTGTTGTTAGCCTCCTTCTTTAAAATCACTCATTCCTAAGCGTGGTGCTGAACCAGATACTCTTCTAGTTAGATATTTCAAATTTCTCTAAATGCTGTCTGGGTGAAGATATATGCAAATACCTGCTCTTTTTAGTTTTTCTATTTAAGTCATAGAGCAACCCAACTGTGTTTCGATTATGGGAATCAGAAAGCACTTTTATGCAGTTGAAAAATAAGATATTTCAGGGAGATCAGATACTATTGAAACTAAAAGATGCAAATCTAAAAACACTACTCAGGTTAGAAAATATTTATTTAGGACAATACTTCAGAGGGAAAATTTCTTGATCTATAATAGGCAAAGTCGTTAATATTGACAGTAATGATGATTGCTTTAACAAGAATGGTCATTTTCCCCCCTTGGTTATTTTAAAAGATCTGAAAATGTTTAGCATTATTCTTAGAGATATTAATATTAACATCATATTAATTACTATGTCGAAGACAATGTATAATACTCAGCATTCCAAAAATTTTAAAAATCCAACAAATGTTTATTGAGCAGCTACTACAAGTTAAGTATGCTGTTATGCTAGAGATACAATGGTGGGCAGGATAAATTCTCTTCCCTCATGAATTTCCCTACAATGACTCTAATCACTCAGGTACCTGTGGTCAATCATACTGGAGTAATGTTAAAAGAGTTTAATTTATTAATTTAGTAAGGAAATGATTATTGACAACTTACTATGCAGGCAGTATGCTGAGGGTACAGCCTGAATAAAATGAACAGAATCCCTGCCTTTATGAAGCTGCTTATTAGTAGATAGGGACAAATAAATAAACTCTTAAAATACACTGTCATGTTACATGAAGTACCTGTGGTATGAAGAAAATATAAGGGGCACCTAATTATGCCTTTAAGGAGTTAGCAAAGTTTTCCCAGAAGGATTGTGGAGAGCAGGACCAATAAAATGACATTGGTCCAATCAAGATAACATATATAAAACAAAGTAAAGTCACTCATGTCAGCCAAAATGGTTGTCAATCAGTCATGACACTTTGATTCAAGGGAGAAACTACCTAAGTCAGAGAAGACACATCTGGCAAGGAGATGCATTTAAGATACCTGCACGCGTGATCAGAACAGCCGTGTCTGCAGAGTGGGACCACCCATAGATAGGCCTCTGAGCAAATTCCCCACTTGGCATCAGGGGTGCCAAAACATTTATCAAGAAGATCCAGAAGGGTGGAGCACACCACTTTCAAGGTATAATTGAGGCAGATTCCAGACCACTGCTGAGACAGCTGAGCTCCACACACGTAAGAGGGCTGCTCCATGCCACACTGATCTCCCTTGCCATTGGCTGCCGGAGGCTCTGCCCTGCTGGACTGGGGACTTCATCTGCCCTGCTGCCCACGTGGCTCCAGAGATATTTCTTTGCAAGATACTGACAACTCCCTTGCCCTCCATACTGTCCCCACTCCAGACCTACAGACTGAGACTCTGGGACTTGGGTTTGTTATCCCCCATTGGTTACTGTTTGTGTATGTTATAATTCTCTTAGATTTTCAAAATGGGAGTAGGATATTAATGTATATTAATATTCTACTTTGAGCAAAACTACATTCAATAAAAACTGAGTGAATAGCATAGTTACTGTGTGTTACTCTTGTCTATTCCTTGGTGTTGGGCTGCTCAGCAGGCAGCTTGCTGAGCAGTTGCCTGGCTGATTTATAGGAAAGACTTTATTAAGAACCTACCCTCAAGACAAGGGTATAAGTCTAAGCAGAGACCCCTCAGAACATAAAGGAACTAGCCAGGGATTTGGGTACAGAATAGCTTTTTTAAAGACCTGAAAACCAGATAATTGAAAGAAATGCTATATGAATAGCACAGAGAAATATTTGGGGAGGAGCCTAGGAGTGAACTGTGAGGCAGGAGAAGTCAGATTATTCGGGCCTTGCATGCTATTCTTAGGCATTGGACTTGATCCTGCACGTAACAGAAAACAATTGAAGTGTTTGAAACACAGAAGAGACATGATTAAGAACAGGTCTGTGTGAAGAGTATGCTTACATTACCAGTTCATCCCTGAAGGCTTTGCAACCTCAAACTATGGTTTTTATGTATGTTTTAATTTGGCATGGGATCCAGGCTCAGATGTTTCAAGTTATCTGAAGTCAAATGTCAATTTAAAATTACTGTTTACAGAGTAAACTGCCCTTCTAGTTTGGATGTTTTGCCCTGCTGTTCTGCCCTAGTAAGCACCATAATCTTGGGTCTCTATTTAGATGGCCCATTTAGAATGTATGCGAGTAGGTTCTTGTGATCCCACAAAAGGCAAATACTTGGAATGTTTGTTACTGTCACAAAATATGTTCCAGAAATGCACAATTTCTGTCCAAAAATATTCTTTCATTTCTCCTGAATGAGAGCCTCATCTAAGTACTCACATGTCTTCAACACCTGCTAATTTTTCCCTTTTAAAAGAGAAGATAGTCCCTCGGTTCGGTCTGTGTGCAGGCAGCTGCAGCTATGGACAGGAGTGTGAGGCACTCAGCCCCTGGCAGGGAGCACAGGGAGCATTCCAGGACCAAAATCTTTAACTGGAAAAATTGGGAAGTTGCAAAATGAGGAAACCTAATCATTAGCATTTAGTTTATTGCAAAGAGTTAGAATCCCTTGTCTGTTCCATTTGTATATAACAGGACTTTGAATGAATAATGTGGGTTCCTTCAACATTGTTTTGTTATAATGTTGAGATATCTTAGGAAATTAACTCTTCTTTGTATCAATTAGCCTGTGGTAAAATTGGTTTCATTAAATGTTGTCTCACCTAAAGTTGCGGAACTTATCCATGATGTTAAGTGAGGACTTACAGTATTGGGGACTGAGCCTGCTTTGGATTTATTGGTGAACATGATTTACTGCAATGACTCTGTGGTAGGAGAGCGGTTCTGGTTTTCTAAAACTAGGAGATGAATTTCTATGTTCACATACATTGAAGTCTTGTATTGAGTGTGTTTGATGGATCACTAGACATTTATTATGTGATTTTGGTGGTGAATGATGATTTTATCTTCAGTGGTATTTTATATCTACCTTCACAAAAAATCTTTTCATGTCATAAAAATATAACACGGGAAAACCAAGATGGTACTAATGTCCCTTGTTCTTTGTTTCAGATTATTCTTTGCAATGACCTGAAAATGCTTCTCCTGGGTACAGTATAAGGAGGTTCAGACCTGATTCCAGGGCCTGGTTTTGGAGTTGTTAAACAAAAACAAAAACAAACAAAATCAAACTCATGATTTTTAAGAACAAATATAAGTTGTTCAAAGATTATATTGCTGACCTAGTGTAGATAATACATATAATCATTAAAAATGTGAAGCTTGAATTACAGAACAAATGACAAAAAGAGACACAACAACAAAAAAAGCTACTGCAATCTCTACCTACATTTCCAAGGCAGGGAATATACTTGTACATTGATAACTATTTAGTTTATCTAACATATTATTTTTCTTTTAAATTTCCATTCATATTCATAAATACTAGATTTTAAAATTTAATAATAAATGGATTTTTTTCTGTGAATGACTTCTTTAAGCCTAGCACAGTCATTAATATAACCTTTGACAACGGTCTTTAATCCAGTATGTTTCTGTGAAGAGCTCACAGTTTGAAAGGATTACAGGTGATACATATACAAACTCCCTGGAAAATAACTACTAAAGCCATAGCTGCATTATACAAGTAAATGAGCAATCTGCTAAATATCAAGATAATTTGCAAAGGAAATTAATACTTAAATGGTAACTATAGATTCTCTCCATCAATAATATGAATGTGCCATTTTTATGTACACTGAATGCTCTTTGATATCAATAGAAAAGAATAGATTATCTGAGTTTGCTCAATAGCTAAGATGTATTTAAATCTATATATACCCTATGTGTGACTCTACACCTATTTTTGTAGGTTATAAACAGTGGTGTACTGGTAAATATATATATAAGCCTGCTCTACAAAAAAGAAAGAAAGAGAGAGAAGGAAGGAAGAAAGCAAGGAAGGAGGAAGGATGGAAGGAAGAAAGGAAAGAAAGAAGGAAGGAAAGAAAACGAAGAAAGGAGGGAGGAGAGTAAAACAGAACCCTGATTTACAGTATTTGCCAATTTCTGTGGCATAAATATCCTAACATGGCCTGTTTCAAGCTACTGATGAGATATTATTACATGTAGAGTTGGAAAAAAGATGCATACTATTGGCTCTTGCAATAGTACAATCTAGCTCCAGCACAGCACTTCTCATGCTTCCAAGTTTGAAGGGCTGTGTTTTGTACAATTAAATATATTTGAGATAAATATTAGATTCTCTCTCTCTCACTCTCTTGCTCCTACAGACTTAAAAAGTAAATCAACATATATAGTATACACAAGGACAAGACATGTTGCTAGGCATTATGGAGAATACAAAAAGATGTAACATAATGCTTGCATTTAAATAATTATAGTCTGGTTTGGAATACTGAATATAAGTCCTTGACCTCATAAGCCACACAAGCTAGAAATAATAGTATAAACAATAGTTTAGGAAAATACAGACAGATAAAAGATAACTAATAATGAATTTACTATGAAATGACATGGAAAGATGGAAGCATAGGTAGATAACCTGTGCCTCCTTGTACAACCAAAAGGACAACAACAAATTTAAAAACAAAGAACAACCAGAACTGCCAGAAAATCAACTGTATGGAAGTCCGACAACCAAGGAGTTAAAGAAATATTCATCCAGACCTCTAGGAGGTGTGGAGACAGGCCCCTGGGGCAGAGAAGATGCAGAGCAAGGTGGTGGCTGGAGGACTGGGTGGTCCCACATTTGCATGTGGATAAACTGGGAGGAACAACTGGGGAGCAAGACAGATGTGCAATCTAGGGTTCCAGCGTGGGGAAATAAAGCCTCAAAACCTCTGACTGAAAACACCTGCGGAGGTTGCAGTGGTGGGAGAAACTCCCAGCCTCACAGGACATTTCATTGGAGAGACCCACAGGGTCCTAGAATGTTCACAAAATCACCCACTGGGAATCAGCACCAGAAATGTTCAATTCGCTTCTGGGTAGCAGAGGAAGTGACTGAAAGCTGGCAGAGAGCTGAGCAAGTGGCATTGTTCCTTTTGGACTGTTTCCAAACATGCAGTGCAACAAAGTAGGGATGTGGGTTGCCTAGCCCTGTTGAACACCTAAGGCTCCACCCGTTACTACGAAACAGACACACTAAGACAAAGAAAAAAATGGCATAAATGAAAGAACAGATCAAAGCTCCAGAAGAAAGACAACTAAGTGATGAAGAGATAGCCAACCTATCAGATGCACAGTTCAAAACACTGGTAATAAGAATGCTCACAGAAATGGTTGACTATGGTCACAAAATAGAGGAAACAGTGAAGGCTATAAAAACTGAAATAAAGAAAAAGGTACAGGGAACCAAGAGTAAAGGGAAGGAAACCAGGACTTGAATTAACGGTTTGGACCAGAAGGAAGAAATAAATATTCAACCAGAACAGAATGAAGAAACAAGAATTCAAAATAAAAAATGAGCAGAAGCTTAGGAACCTCCAGGACAACTTGAAACATTCCAACATCTGAATCATAGAGGTACCAGAAGGAGAATAGGAAGAACAAGAAATTGAAACCTTATTTGAAAACATAATGAAAAAGAACTTCCCCAATCTGGCAAAGGAAATAGACTACCAGGAAGTCCAGGAAGCTCAGAGAGTCCCAAAAAAGTTGGACTCAAGGAAGCACACACCAAGGCACATCATCATTACATTACCCAAGATTAAAGATAAGGAGAGAATCTTGGAAGCAGCAAGAGAAAAGGAGACAGTTACCTACAAAGGAGTTCCCATAAGACTATCACCTGATTTCTCAAAAGAAACCTTGCAGGCAAGAAGGGGCTGGAAAGAAGCATTTGAAGACATGAAAGGCAAGGACTTACATCCAAGATTACTCTATCCAGCAAAGCTTTCATTTAGAATGGAAGGGCAGATAAAGTGCTTCCCAGACAAGGTCAAGTTAAAGGAGTTCATCATCACGAGGCCCTTATTATATGAAATGTTAAAGGGATTTATCTAAGAAAAAGAAGAAGATAAAAAACATGAATAATAAAATAACAAACTGAAAACTATCAACAACAGAACCTAAAAACAGAAACAAAATGAAACTAAACAAACAACTGGAACAGGAACAGAACTAGAGAAATGGAGATCACATGGAGGGTTATCAGCAGGTTGCGGGGGAGAATGGGGGAAAAAATACAGGGAATAAGTAGCATAAATGGTAGGTACAAAATGGTAGGTACTAGTGTGGGAAATAGAGAAGCCAAAGAACTTATATATATATATGACCCATTGACATGAACTAAGAGGGGTTGGTGTGGGTGGGAGGGGGTAATGGGCAGGGGGGAATAAGGGGGAGGATTAAACAACTGTAATAGCATGATCAATAAAATATATATTAAAAAAAGACAAAAAAATCTATCAAATTATATATGTAGTCCACAATTAACGGATGAGAAAACATTTGGAAAAATAGAAGACATTTTGTGAAAAATCTTTATGAGGTGGTATATCAAAGAGACTTGATATCTGAGTAGCATTTGGATGTGTGTCATCCTCTGAGATGGCACACAGATGAGGCAGAACACACCTTAGTTTACAGCAGTGAACAGCTAGTCAGAACAGAGCATTTGTATAGATATAGTTTAAGAACAGTGGCTGGTAGTTACTAGACAGTTACTCTGTGCCAGGCAGTGTGCCAGCTTTTTATGGGTTAGCTGATTTGATTTTGACAGCAACACTTGGAGTAATTTTATTTAAAGTATTAAGTGAGACAATATACATTTCATAAACAAGAAAACGAAGGCTTGGAGACCTTAAACAAATGACTTTGGTCCTTCAATCAGTAGACAAAGCTGAGGCTGAAATCGAGGTTTCCCAAAGCCCATGGCCTTTAAGCATAGTGCTATATTGGGAAGCAAATCTATACATGTTATTCTTACAATAAAGTTATAAAAATTTTGAATATGAAGAATAAAAATTCAGATGTTGACTTGCAGGGTAATTTTATATAGAAAACCTTGCTGACACTTAATCAAAATTTTTAATTTTGAAGCTATATCCTTTGGGTCAGTGGTTTTAAAGTATTCTTACCTGTATCATAGATCCATTTGAGGTTCTGATGGAAGATAGGTACATGAGTTTTCATGGCATCTTAAGGGATATGCTAATGGTCTGAAGTCCATCTATGGATCTTCTAAAGTCCAAACAGAATATGTTTACATAGAATACCATGTTATATATAATTGATATCTAATATTTGATATCCAGTACTTATCTACATTTAATTTCTTATCCATAGTAATATCATTCAACCAGACTTCACATTAGTACCTCAAATAAGTTTTTCCCTTTCTTCCAATCTAGGTTCTTAAAACATTTTATTAAGAATGTTTAAATATTTTCTTTCTAAAGAAACAAATTATTTTTAAAAACATGATTTCTTCACTGCTGTTATCCCGTAATTCATATTGACTGATTCTAAGATTATTTGAAGTTTAAGTCTAAACCATATAAAACTTTATACTAGTTTCTAGTTTATAGGAACAGAAATATTTTATTTTAATGTTTCCAGCCATCCAAATGTATGCTGTCTCCAGTCAGCTTTGTACTGGACCCTGAGAGAGCTATGGGGCTGGCATTTTACAGAGTGCCGGACGGAAGGGAAGAAAGAAAACCTCTAGAGTGGTATCCAGACATTAAGATTTAAAAGCACAACAATTAAAGGATTTTCTCAAAATTGGTGTCTTAGTCATAAAAGCCAACAGCTACAAACTCTAGGGCTTAAAACAAGCAAACAAAAATTTGTTTTGACCATATCTGAGAGCAGATTAGCGTTGGTAAGACAGCCTTACAACTGCAGCCCCATTTGCGTTTATACTTACTCATGTACTTTCTAGCGACTAGAACCAGAGTGCCTGTGATACGTGCAACCTGTTTCCACTGTATACACCACCCCAGTGTCCTGACATGGATTCATCATGTGTTCTGCCACCTAGTGTATGAGCTTCTCCATTCAATAATCTGTAAAAATAGCTAATAGGGGTGTATGCGTGTATGCATGTAACTGATTCACAGGCATGTGAACCAGGACAAGGAGACTACCTACTAGGGTGCCATTGCCTCTTGCCCTCTCAATTCAAGCTTTTCTATCAGATCTTTCCCTTTTCCTTTTTCCCATAGACACACAGCACACCCAGCGGAGTACCCAAGTCATAGTGAGTCATTTAAAGAAGTAGAAGGCAGCGCCTAGTCCGATGAGTCTCCCCTCTGTCCATCTCCCTGGTTTTTTCTCTCTTGGTGTCACAACACATCACTGCTCCCAGTGGTAACAGATAATAGATTACAGTCCTACTGGTTCACCACTTCCTTCATGCTCAGCACAATGAGGCCTGAAAAGAAAAAACGGTTACTTGGGCAATGAGGTGGTTAGGCATTGCTAAAAATCTTTACTTTTTATGCTAGTGACTGTACTGGTGAGTTTATGAAAGGGAATGAGTAACTATTGGTCTTCCCAGCATTTTCGCACAGCTGTCCTCTGCTTTGATACCCAAGCAAGAATATTTGAGACTGTTAGTAACTGTCCAATTTCAAAGTTATGCATTTCAGTTGTACATAATTTATGTATGTTTACTTATACTTAAATGTTGAATTGGCTCTCACTCTACTAGTTTCTTGTTCTTTTACATGGCCTTCTGAAATATGGGTGCTCCGTATCCATGTTTTAAAAGGAACAGCAAGATTAGTTTGTCTTGAGACGGACTTTACTGTTTGCTGATTGTATGTAGGGTAATTTAGTTGGTAGAGACATCTGCACAAAGAAAAAGCTTTCTTCAGGAAGATACAGTATACCAATCCTGCTTTTACTATTAACCTGTCGGATAGCCTTGGGCAAGCTGCTTAACCATTCTGCTTTGCTTTGCTTTTCTATGAAAAAAATATTATGAAGACAACCTGCACATGAAAGGAATGTCACAAACGATCCTAAAACTCTCTGTAGAATATTAAAAAGAGTAACTCTGAGCATTGATGATGCTTCTTGTTCCAGGAAATCCTCGTGGTAAATTACCAGACAACCTTAACAGTTCACTGAATCATTCAAAGAGTTTCTGGGAAAATGAGATGATGGTTGAGCAATTAGGATATAGTAGAAACAGTACAAGTGTAGGCAGGTTAAATTAATCTCACAAAAGGGTTAAGAAAAAATTTTTCCCAAACTTTTTAAAAACCCAGTATAAATAAAAGGCATATTTAAAAAAAAATGTATTTACAGACAATTACACCTAATTTATTCAAATCTCATTGCTCATGGGAATGTGTGCTTGCCAATGGGAAGATAATGGTTTAAATATATGATCTAATACAATAAATATGTGGTATGAAGTCATGAAGTATACACTGGAATTTATTGTTATATTCTTTTAAAATTATACTTCAAGTGTTTTAACACTTAGCAATATTAAGTTGTTAATGCCAAAGTTTTCAAAATGGTATTTCCTCCACATTCATATATCTACTCAGTAAGGGAAGCCGGGCGGAAAATGTTTGAATTTACAAAGTAGAATTCTATCAGATTAAGGCAGCCATTAATTAATTCTAACCATCTCAGCTCTTCTGGAAAGGGTGCTGCTTCTGAGTATCTCAAGTTGAAATTTGGGAGCTCCTCAACTATAACTTCAGAGCTGATTTCTAAGGTAACTAGAATATAAAACACAGTTTTAGAAATCAGAATTAACACCTCGCATTGTTCCTGGAAGCCAAGTAGAAGGCCTCAATACTTCTGGAGCCCAGCTGATGTCACCCTGTGTCCAGTTTCCTGGACAGCTGCAGCTCCAGCATTCTCACCAGTTAGAGTTTCCTTCTGGTAACCTTGTGTGGTTACTGAGAGTAGCTGTATGTAGGGTGCCCAGTTGTAGTCCAGCTGAGAGATTAGGCTACCAGATGTCACAGTGGTCATTGTGAAGTCAATTTCTTTTCTCTAACCAGACCAGGCTACTACTTAGGGTTCCATCATGATGTTTCTGGCCTCTTTCTACAAGTGGGGAAAATCCACATACCTGATGGTACACTCAAGTTTTCATTAAATCAACCTTAACCTAAATAAGCTTTACTGGCTTTGATAAGGCTGGGTTTTAGGGTCAAGGTCAGAAGGAGCAGGGCAAGGATGACAGAGAGAGGAGTTGCTTATTTTGGAACTCCTAGAGTTTTAATACTAATACCTTTGAAAGGAAGGAAATGGCCACTAATGGAGTGGCAGGTAGATAAATTAAGAAGTCATGGATGGATCTTGAGACTATCATGCTAAATGAAATAAGTCAGACAGAAAAAGTCAGGAATCATATGATTTTACTCATATGTGGGATATAAAACTGATTGCAACAAATGAACAAACAGGAAAAACAAAAAAACAAAAACTCATAGACACAGACAACAGTGTGGTGGATATCAGAGGGAAGGATGGGTGAGGGGGTGGTAAAACATAAAGGTGGTCACATATGATGATGAAAGAAGGTTTGACCTTGGGTGGTGGGCACACAATACAATGTACAGATGAAGTATTGTAGAATTGTACACTTGAAACCTATATAATTTTATTAACTAATGTCACCCAAATACATTTAATGAATAAATAGACATGAATAAAATAAGAGAAAAAAAGCAAATAGGATAACATAACTGAGAATGTAAAATATTTTAGTGATTTCTGGTTTAGTTAGAATAAATTCTAAAACAAACCAAAAAGAACCATAGGGTAAAAATAGTTTGAGTATTGAGTGGCCTTTTTCTTGGATAATTAGACACTCTGTGTGTAAATGTGTGAACATAATAATTTGAGTGGTAAAAAGGGTTAACAATATTGTCCATTCATCTTCATCTCTTGCAAGAGAAAGTAGTAGGGCAACACAAATGAAAGAGATGTCAAGAAAACCAGCGTGGTGGGGCCATATTAATATTTAAGAGTTGATTTACACCGTATCCTGCTTTAAGTTTAGTCTACAGTAACTTGGAAAACTTTCAAAATGATCAAGTGATATAAAATAAATACTGAGCTGCATTCTCTTGGTCACATATTTCAAATTAAATGATAGAATAACCTAAAAAGTTCACCCCTCCTTGATGAATTTCTCAAGTTACTCTTGAATTCCAAATTTAAAGAAATCATCATTGCCTAAGTTTTGTAGGGTTGCTGTCATTTGCCAAACATAATCAGTGGGTTCATGAGCCGAACCAGAAATATGTAGTATTAACCATGTTCTTAAGATTTAAAAAGTGAAAGGAGACAAGGGACTTACTGTAAAACTGTTTTCATTTTCCTGTGAAGTAAGAGCCAAAAAAGCACTTTTCAAGGAGGAAAGTAAAAAACTTTGAAACAACTTTTTGGCAGTATTTAGTTTTTTCCTGGGTTTATTAGAGAAACTGTAACATGGCACCTTCTGCATACTGTTGTGG